>JAZHYW010000303.1:0-47243 GCA_037355805.1 Ixodes ricinus
AAGGCCCCCGGACCAGACCCTCCCTATCTAATCCGAGCGGAACCGGTGATCGCCTTGAGCATCGTCGCCACGTGCCTCCAGTCAGCTTTGCCCGGAAACGAAGCGAGAGGCAACAAAGGGGATGCCGTGGCTTTCTACGGAGGACCACCGTGTTGACGTCGCCCCACCTAGGCGCGGAGCTGAGCCGGACCCTTCATTCTGGCTGCGATTACGCTGGCCCGAAACGGGGTCAGCCGACGCAGGAACCGGGGGGATTACCGGGCGAGGATTCCGGGTGACGGCGCGCCAGCTGCGGGACCTCCGTGAGGGTGTGCTCGGTTCGGATTATCCTCGAACGCCACTTGCGGATAATCCGGCCAAACCCTTTCTCGTGCCACAACGCCGCCTAATGGAGGGATCAGCACTATCTCGGCCAACGTCGTCTCCCGGGCTGACAGTGGGCCCTTTGTTGTCTCCTCCTCGGCGCGGCTTTCGAGGGAGAGAGTACCTTGGTGCCTGAAGGTGAAGCACGGCCGCCGCTGCAGGGTGTGCGTGTATGTGTGCGCGTGCTCGGAGGATGAGTGGGGGCGGGGCCTGAACATGACGTTTGTTGGCAGCTCGGCCACCATTGGCTGCCAGCCGCGAGAGTACCGAACAGCGACCCGATAAAAGGAGCAAACAGGAGGTCGCATGTGTGCTCTCGGACGATTCAGTGACTTTGTATATATGTATTAAACAGAGTTGGTCGCGAGAGACCCTCCCGTCTCGTGATGTTCGTGTCGGGAGTCGGCCGGCGGTTCCTGGTCCTGGCCTGGCCCTGCTTGCGGCTGCCTGGAGAACCCCCTCGGTCGCAACAACTGGATGGCAGCGGCGGGATCCAACTGCGCTGGACCATGACTCTCGGTGTGGGTGAGTGCCCGGCTTTCTTCCTTTGATTCGCCAGACCCTACAACTCTTAGTTTGTTGTGAGGCGACGGGGAAAAGTTTTCGTCAGAACAGAAAAGTGTCCGTTTGACGTCAGTTTTGTCAGGGAAGTGCCGTTACATCGAGTAGATCATGGATCTCAACGCGTTGCGTTTGCCAGAGCTGGTACATGTCTGTACCCATTTAGGGATCGATTTGGGGCAAGCAAAAAGAAAACCACACATCATAAAGCTCATTCAGGCCACAGACGCCAGTGATGACGAGATCACAGAGGCTATCGAGAGGAAAAAGCGGGCCGACGATGAGGCTATCGAGAGGAAAAGGCGGGCCGACGATGAGGCTATCGAGAGTAAAGAGCGGGCTCGTAATTTAGCTCAGAAAAGACTTGAGCTTGATGTGTTGAGGCAGGAAGTTCTGTCTCGGAGGCGAAAGGTAGTAGTAGAGGTAACAGACTCGAAGTACCTAGCAGCGACATTTCCTCACTGGTTCACGTACGAGGGTGATCCGGAGCCGCGAGAAAAAGACCTTGTGTCCAGGGAGGAAAGAGCGGTTGCACCGAGCGGAGCTATAACGCGTCAGGTAGCGGCAGAGACGGTGGGTCAGAAAGGAAAGGTTGAAGAGGAAGAGTCCGATTTAACTGACGACCAGCGTCTTTCTGCCGACGGGACTACCGACGCCGTTCCGCACAACGCCGTCTCCAAGCTTGAAGCGCTCGAAGCTGGTGGAGATCGCGATCCCGCCAAAGAAAGAGAGGAGGCCTCTCAAGCATCTGACGTCTGCTTCCTGGGAGACAAGGACAAGGCCAGCATGGTGACGCCGCCGCAGAAGTCCATCCAACTCAAGGAAAGCAGCGTGGAGAAGTCAGCTGATAGAGAGGTGGAGCAGGAAGTGGGTCGTCCTGGCCGCCACCCGTGGAACTCCGAGATCAAGCCGGGGCTGGACAAGCGAGACCAAAGTCAAGGGTGCTCGGAAAAAGCGTCTTGTTCGAGCCGTCCTTCTGGAAAGAAGGAACAGAAGAGAGAGCAGCGCAGGGTCAGCGTTCTCCGACCTGCCCCGAACGATTCTGCTCAGCAGCATCAACAGAGGCGCGACGCGTCGAGCCAGAAACAGAAGTCGTCCAGGCCGGAAAGGGGGAAACGCGGAGGGACCCATCCCAAGGATCCATCAGCCGGCGGCGGCTGCAAGAGCAAGGGATCCAAGGGGAGCACGGAGAGAACCAGGCTGGGTGAGAAAAATCCGGAGCAGAGTCCCTCGGAAACCTCGTCTCCATCGCAGAACGATATCGGGTGTTCGTCCAGACGGAAAAGACATCGGAGGAGAAAGCAGCCCGAGATCAGCGTTCTCCGTCCTGGTCCGGACATTTCCGATGAAGGGCAACTTCGGAAATCTGGCGAAGGCGAGTCTCGCAGAAGGAAGCTGTCGTCGAGGCTGGGACACAGAAATCCCGCGGATATTCATCCCAAGGAGGTATTGACGGACAGCGGCTGCGAAAGCAAGGGGCTCGGCTGCGACATGGAAGAGCCAAGTCTGAACAAGCAAGAAGGTCCGAGGCAGCGGCGCTCTAGGAGGCGGCGCTGGGTCTTCCGTTCTGGTCCGAACGCTTCCGACCGTGACCGGAGGCTCAGCGCGCGCAACTCCAGAAAGTCCTCTTCGAGATCGGGAGAAAGCAAACGCCAGGACACCTATCCAAAGGAGCCGTCGATCCAGAGCAGCAATGCGAGCAACAGGCCTAGAGGGGACACCAGCAAATCTACGCTGGATGCGAAAACGACGAGGCAGAGCCGCTCGGACGAGAACAGGAGCTGCGAGGAGTCACCCAGCGGGAGGAAGTCGGGAGTCAAGCAGTCGCACTCGTCTCCGGCTTCCGCGACGAGAAGAGAAGATAATCGTCCAAATGCAGGACCATTGCTGGTCAACTCCACGATCTCGACCAAGTACCCCGGGTTCTATGAGTACGTGCTCGGCTCACGGCTTAAGCTACGGCGAGAGATCAAGTCAGGTGCGGAAATCAAGTCTGAACTTTCCGACTGTGGCTTCGAGAAGACTGTTGAGTCTGGGGACCAGGGCTTTTCTGGTGAGAGTGGCACCGAGAATAGACTGGGTGTAGGTTAGAGCGCAAGGTTTTCGCCGGTGAAAGATGTCCGAGAGAAGCGGACGAGGCAGAGGCCGCCAGAAAGGGGAAAAGCTTAATTTGAATGTCTTTTTCTGAAGTCGGCTTAGCCAGTGGTATGAATAGGCTTTCTTTTTTCGGGAGTCCGAGTTTTGCGTTTCGTTTGGCTTCAGCTCGTTGTGCTGGCGGTAGAGTTCATTTAAAGCGGTTTTATCCTCGGTATAGTTTGCTTTATGGAGGACGCGGTTGAATTCAGTAGGGATATGCCCTATGTGAGTTACGTAATGGTATGTAATGTATTATTTTCACGGGAGTCCGTTTTATTGCATTTTGTTGAGCTGCAGTGCGTTGTGTTAGCAAGCTCGAAAGTTTATCTCGCTTCACGGTAGTAAGCCTTCGAGGCGAGGTAGAAAGGGGCACAGCTAAAAGAGGAACGCTGATGATCCATGCGGGGCTTCTAAGACGTGAACGGGCTCCATGATCGGATGGCCAGAGTGAGCACTGATGAGCGGTGGTGTGAAACCTGATTTATAAAGGGGTGAGGGCAAAATTTTGTTTCTGGCTTACGCAACCGGTCGGGAAAAGTGAATATTTTGAGGTAACGGGTTTTGCGCGAGTATTATGAAGAACAATTTTTTTTTTGTTTGTTTTGGCTTTGTACATTTAAGAGTGGTCTGACGGATTGAAGGTATGGAGGCTAGGCGCTCGGCTGCGCGGAGTCTGGTTCGGTGTTGTGGGTTTCGTTGCTGCCACTTCCCAGTGTGGACTCCAGCCTGGACCTCAGTCGCCAGCCCAGCCGTGAGACCGCGTCTTTCAAGGGACCAGTGTGGACTGCTCCCCCTCAAGACACTCTTCCCAGCGGCGGAGGAGCTGTTACGAAAGGCCCCCGGACCAGACCCTCCCTATCTAATCCGAGCGGAACCGGTGATCGCCTTGAGCATCGTCGCCACGTGCCTCCAGTCAGCTTTGCCCGGAAACGAAGCGAGAGGCAACAAAGGGGATGCCGTGGCTTTCTACGGAGGACCACCGTGTTGACGTCGCCCCACCTAGGCGCGGAGCTGAGCCGGACCCTTCATTCTGGCTGCGATTACGCTGGCCCGAAACGGGGTCAGCCGACGCAGGAACCGGGGGATTACCGGGCGAGGATTCCGGGTGACGGCGCGCCAGCTGCGGGACCTCCGTGAGGGTGTGCTCGGTTCGGATTATCCTCGGACGCCACTTGCGGATAATCCGGCCAAACCCTTTCTCGTGCCACAACGCCACCTAATGGAGGGATCAGCACTATCTCGGCCAACGTCGTCTCCCGGGCTGACAGTGGGCCCTTTGTTGTCTCCTCCTCGGCGCGGCTTTCGAGGGAGAGAGTACCTTGGTGCCTGAAGGTGAAGCACGGCCGCCGCTGCAGGGTGTGCGTGTATGTGTGCGCGTGCTCGGAGGATGAGTGGGGGCGGGGCCTGAACATGACGTTTGTTGGCAGCTCGGCCACCATTGGCTGCCAGCCGCGAGAGTACCGAACAGCGACCCGATAAAAGGAGCAAACAGGAGGTCGCATGTGTGCTCTCGGACGATTCAGTGACTTTGTATATATGTATTAAACAGAGTTGGTCGCGAGAGACCCTCCCGTCTCGTGATGTTCGTGTCGGGAGTCGGCCGGCGGTTCCTGGTCCTGGCCTGGCCCTGCGTGAGGCTGCCTGGAGAACCCCCTCGGCCGCAACAGAGGCTATGACACGATATACCCAAAGTTTCAGCAAACATTAGTTTAGTTTCGGTTTCTGAATTTGGCTTAAAGAAACACAAAACTCCCCGATTATGTATTTTGCCGTTTTGCGTTTAAGAGTCAATCTGTTATTTTCTGTATTGCGTCTGTTATTTCAGTGATGTGCGCCACTAGTATGGTGTAGTTTTGACATTTGTATCCCAAAAACGAGGAAATACTATTGTTCTTTCTTTTAAGGAGCTACCGGCTGTTGGTCAGCAAAGCATTTTGTCTTTAGTCTTTAGTCATTATTTATTTGGCTCTGGAGAGCCGCGGCACCGCAAAAAAAGGCAGCAGCCAGTACTATGGAGGCCCGTGATGCCGCGTCGAGTGAACATGACATGTGATGGGGACATGGACATGTGATGAGTATATAGATGCATGATGACGACGATATGGATTGTTGGTATTGGGGAGGATGGCAGTCCGATTCGCAGAAGTTCAAATTTCTTGGAGGCGGGTTGGGCGGGTCGGCAGCAGCGAGAAATTAGGACCTGGCACTCTGTTCGATCGGTGCATGATGGAGACCCAGGAGCATGATGGCGCTGTTGCTCACCGGGGGTCAGAGCTCTGCCGGGGGTCACTGGGGACGAAGCATGAGGCTCCAAGGAGGTAGCCCAGTCAAAGTAGAAGCTGCCGCCTCCGAGGAACCGAGGCCCAGGGCTCAGATTGAGGCTCCGCCGTCGCACGGTGTGTAATCCTCACAACGTCGTCATCGTTGTGTTCTTTATTTATACGCGTATATATCTATAAATAAAATAAGATAAATAAAAAGACACAGAATCGAACGGCCAGCGGCGCGCCTACCAGAAACTGCCTTTGAAGGAAAAAGCCAGCCTCAAAATCAAGAACCCCCATCATCATCCATAATCATTTACCGCCCGATAGCCGAGACCTCCCCGACGATAGATGGCTTTCGCCAAGCCCCTAATTCAATGGGGGAAACGTCACGGCTGCAAGACGTCCAGCCATTTGACCCAGAAAACCTGTCTGCGCCGATGCTATTGTATTTTCGAGGAGTGGAATCTAATTCTCCTAGTAATTAAAGTATCTGGTTAGTGCCTTTTCCTGTATCTGTTTCTCTCCTCTGTGTCCTTGTGTTTCGCGCTGTTTTTTATCATGAATGTTTACCAACTAGCCCAACTGACCAATCTTGTAATCATTGTCCAATCCAATCCAAAAAGAAGAAAACGAAGAGAACGATTGACGGCTGTCAGTCCAGTCCTCAACGATCTGTCCAGCGGTTCCAATCGGTCAATGTCTTCGCCAGCGGAAATCCCCAGCGCGTTAGGCGGGAACCTCGGAGGCACACCACATGAGCCCCTGAAGAATTTCTCGGGTGCCAGCTCCCCCACAGAGAGCAGGACTCCCGTCGTCTTGACCGAGGTGCTCGAGGAGATGCAGCAGGCCCAGAAGAAAGACCAGAGGCGCGTGCTTCTGGGCTTCATCCTGATGATGGTGTGCATCGTCTTCGTGGTGGCCTTTGTCCTCATCTCGCGGTACTACGCGGACGACCCCAACGCGCGAAGGCCCCACAGCCGACGGGGCCGACCCGTCAGTCGACGCCCGTCTCCAGCAACCGGGTCGCCAGGGGCGCAGCAACCAGTGCCTTGGAGACCAAAGGACCGGCACTGGGGACTCCTGGGCGCCTCCACATCGAGGACTCGTCAAAAGTCGGGGCGCTTGACACGTCCCTCGCGTTCTGTGACTGGAACGTCCAGATATATGTATACTGAATAACGCGTAAATTGACGCGTATACTAATGCCGAGTACCCTAGATGCATGTGGGATAGTTATTTTATTACTTCTGGTAAATACTTCAAAACAATTAAAGAAGTTTACAACTCCCTGCAATGCCGAATTAGAGCGCAGCTCTTGAGAAGGAGGAGGGGAGGTACGGAGGAGGAGGCATACCTTCGTCGTGACCTTCACGAGTGACTTTGTCGTCACACGTGACGTCATTATGAGAAACGTCCCATGATGCAAAGCGCGGGTTACGAGACCCGCGCGTTGCTACATGGGACGTTTCCATAATGCAACGCACGGAACCCCGTGACGTCACTCGTAACGTCACGTGTGACGCCATCATGGGACGCTTTCCGTAATGAAACGCGCGGGGCCCTCGTGACGTCATTCGTGACGTCACGTGTGACGTTATTATGGGAAGTCCAATAATGCAACGCGTGGGTCACGAGTGAGACTCGCGCGTTGCATCATGGGACGTTTCCCATAATGCAACGCACGAAACCCTCATGACTTCACGTGTGACGTCATTATAGGAAACGTCCCATAATGTAACGCGCAGGTCACTAGTGAGACCCGTTTGTTGCCTCATGGGACTTTTCCCATAATGCAACGCGCGGGACCCTCATGACGTCACGTGTGACGTCATTCTGGAAACGTCCCATAATGTAACGCGCGGGCCACAAGTGAGACCCGCGCGCTGCATTATGGGACGTTTCCCATTATGCCCCGCGCGGTTACGCCGACGGCGACGGCAACGCCGCTCAAGCCGGAAATGGGCGCCTAAGAGCTGCGCTCTAAAACAGAGACTGATCTCTGCGTGCCCTCTCTAATTTCAGATACAGGCTTGGGGAAGGGGAAGTGGCCCGCGGGGGGGGGGGTGGTGCTGTTTGTAGTATCTTGCTGAAGTCGTTACTGCTTATTACAGTGTGGCAGGCCGAAGAGACATGACCTGCTTCCGGATTTCCAGCTCGCAAAATAACGAATTTGCAGGAACTCAGTACATCAGCCCGGCTTTATAGACGACGACAAAATCGTCGTTTGGGTACTTTAGCAATTTCTCTACCTTTTACAACTAACTATAGTTTCAAAAGCCACTAACTTTTACCCTTTCCGGTATGCTATTTAGTATCACAAAATTCAGAATAGATATTTTGAAATCGGCCAGTGAAAATAATGCCAAAAGCAACATTCAAATATACCCACCCTTTTCAGTGCCGTGGCGTCAGTCGAAGGCAGGCTTGCAGGTCAAGCGGGCAGCCTAAAAATGGGCTATGCCAAGCATTTGTTTCAAGCTGCTGCACGGTGCTGCAGCGAGCTTCCAAAGCATTCATTTGACACAAGGAGACCGCTTATAATCAGTTGTGAGCAAAGTCTACGGTTAAAAAAGTGAACCCGTGCCTTCCGCTGGCGTAATTTTTTTCATTGTTGCAAGAAGAGACTTTGAAAAGCTACTGATAGGGGACAAAAGAATAGTAAATGGAATACCTTCGCAAAGAAAAATAATATATTTGTACAAATATTTGGGTTACTAGTTCAACGATGTTTGCTGGTATGTATACAAAGTTTTCAGTCAAATCGCGGACTATGAAGCAAACGTCGGAGTCTTTCCGAATTGCAACTCCTACGGCCGATTGGAAGGAAATCCAACCGTCGCGCCCCTAGTGGCTAAATTGAGAACTACACCGATGGAGAAGATTATCTTCACCCCAAAATAAACAACAACACTACAAAAATGATTCGTTTTTTTTTTTTTTTAATGGAACTTGGAAAGACTGGTTAGTCTCCCGTTTGCACGCCTATCTCCGCGCAGCGAGATGGCAGCGCCGTGGATTAAATTGTAGGGGCGCTGCGCGCCATCGGCCTGCTGTCGGCCTGTTGCTAGCCGTTAACTTCCTCACTCACCATCTTCGGAAGTCTCAACAAGCTTAATGGGGAAAACATTTTTGACATCATAACCTCCTTAGCAAGGACAGATTTACCTTTGTTAGGCTGTGAGATGCATGCAGTGGTGATAACAGCAAGAATACTCTCTTCATCCTCCTCCTTTTCCGCCTTTACACCAAGCAACAAATAACGTGAGGCCAGTGAGGCGAGAAGTTTTAGGGCTTGTGAAGGCCAGGAGGTGTAAATAATTCATCCGCCAAGTGGTCATTTGCTCGTGTTTGCCGTATTTCCTCCAGATTTTTTTTTTTTTGTGGCTTCGTAACTGCCAAATTTTGGCACGCCGATTGCTTCGCAGCGCCGCCACGCGCTTTCATTCCGCAGCTGTCGCCGACAGGGGCAGTGGACGGAAGACTAGCCAGTCTTTCCAGGTCTTTCTAGGGACCATACTTTTGACGCAGCGCTCACCCCACTTAGCCGAACGCTGCGTCTGACGTCGGCTGGGGCTCGAGCTCAATTAGTGAGGCCGAACGTGGACGCAGCATCTTGTGGATTTCTTACTTGGGGGATCGGTGGCCGAGTGGCCTAACGCGTCTCAGCTCGGGCCGTGGACCGAAATCTTGCGCTGCAGAACCTCCTCGATTCCATCCCCCCACCCCCTGCCCGTTTCGATCTGGATGAGTTTCGTACCGGCACACGTTCGTGTAATCACTATTGCGTGTGCACGTTAAAGACACCAGGTTAGCGGTTGTAATGTACTGGCTAAAATTCTCATCTACAGCTAAGAGAGAAGTCACCCATTGAGGCGTACTGGCAACAAGGCTGTCTAAACATACAAAAAAAACGATTTGATACTTTTATTTTTTACTTCATCTTTCTCGACTGAGCGCGGGAAAACAAAATGGACACGAGCATTGCTTAACCTTTGCCCAGCGCTCAATCGAGAAATCTGATGTAAAGAATCTAGTGCACATGGCTTGTGTTGTTGAACACAGAACTCTGGGGAAAACTAGAGCCACTAAATAAAGCTACGCTTTCAGAGTACCGAAACTCCCAAACTACGCGTCTGAAGCGCGTCAGGCGCCGCCATCTTGGGTCCACGCGCAGATGGAGGAGTGCCTTTAGCCGAGCCAAGCCGAGCTGTAGCCGTCGCCTGCTCCAGCTGCCGTAGCCGAAGCTGTGGCAGCGAATCAAGGTCGTGTTGTTCGTATCTCGACATAAGAAGGAAAAAGGGCATGCTGAGCGACGGACTTCAGCGTGCGCGCGCTGTAAACAGTAAAGCGCGGTCCAAACAAAAGCTTCTTTTTGCGCGCGTAGGTCGTGAGCGTCCGGATGTGACGTATTTCGTGACGTTTTTGCTGTTTCCGGGCGCGCTTTCTGAGTCAGAACCGTGCGGTCTGGTTTGGACGATGCCAGCTTCGGGCGAACGCGCACGCGCGCACGCAGGCACGAGCGCATTCTGGCGGTGAAGTGACGACCAATCAAATGCAGCTTTGGTCCCGAGCGAGCGTCCAATGAAAATTAATCTGTGGGATCGTTGCGCTGGTTGCGCGTTGCGCCTTTGGCGCCGTCTTCATTTCTTTGCTTTCGTGATGGCGTTTCGTGTGGATCCCACGTACAAAAGCTGGGATTGCTGAGCTAATAAACCTTTGTGTGGTAAGGTAGTACGTCAGCAATGCAACCGTCAACATGACTCGGCTGACTGCTTTCGCGGCTGCATGTGAGCAGTACTTGGGTATCAAGAAGCGAAGGGCCATCCGCACGCTGTTGAGGTCTAGAAAGACGCTCGGCGAGTACGCCACCACTGTGCGACAGATGTACCAGGACCCCGACGGCCGGGACTTCTTAGAGTCCTTTGTATGTCAAGAACCAGGTAAGTTATGCTAGCTTTTATTGTTTATGTTTAGTATATTTTTCATCATATGTACCACCGCATAAATATAAACGTGAAGCGTGCACCATCTCAGTGAAATAAGGTACTGTACTTTCGCGAGACGGCAAATTCACAAGGTTTAGCCTTGTAATACTAACGTCTAAACGCTTGGCTGACTACATGAAGGTACTTTGCTTCCCCTGCCCCCGCTCTCGCGATCGCGTGCGAGACAAGAACAAGCGCTGTCTTTGCCTTTAGTGGTGTGTACTACCATAGGTACTATCAGGTGGGTTTAAAGGCTGCTTGCACTGAACACCGCAGGTATATTCACTACACTAGCTGTCTGGCATGCTTTGTACAGGTGAATAATCACAATCAGGGATCACTGCTTTTGTCACATTAATGCAAACGACTGAATTTTCGTGAATTGGTCCCAGAAGCTTTTGCCCGATGGAACGGGTCGCTTTGAGAAATTCGTCAAGTATCGAGCTATTGCAAACAGTCCTTTATAGTATTTGTGCAAGTGCAAGCCTTTTCAGTGCATGTAACGGTGTGTAAGAATCTGTCATTTTTTTTGCACTTTCCTTCTAGTACTGTACGTCAACAGTTCATGTGTGTATAGATGCTTTCCTGAGTCCCATCTGTTCAATAGTGCATGTAGCCAGTTATGTTTGTGTATTTTCAAGGTTTGAGCATCTCCTGTCTCTCGTTGCTCCAACTGCTGACCAAGGAGACTACGAGCGCCGACAACACTATCTCTGCAGGAGAAAGGCTCTGCGGTCTGCAACGGTAAAGCGTTCTTCCATATTCCACCTAAATCACAAATTTCAAGGATCTTCATTCAGAAGCCAAGCTTTGTCATAGGCATGCCATCTTTCCCGTTAACTGCATATAGCATCCTCAGATGCAATAAAACTGTATGGAGCGTATGGTCCTTACATTACACGGAGAGATATATCCACATGCTCTGTCAAATACCCTTTAACTAACACTTGCGGAGCCGGAGCGGCTAATATTTAGCCAACACTTCCGAAGCCAGCCAGGGTTGTATGTTCCATGTGAACCCCGAGTGAGGTGCACATACTTTCTGCAGCAACAACAGTGCGAGGTCCAGATCCCACCCCGACACAGTTTGAGGAGGTCCACGTTGTGCTAACTATTCTGTACCCTCCTTTCTTACTAACAGGCGTTTGCTTGGAGTGCATGTTTCGATTGTCAGGCATTCGACCTGCTTTCACTGCATGATAACTTTCTTGCATGCACTGTATGCATCTGTTGCTTGCTGGCCAAGATGTTATCTTTTCACTGCATAACACCAGCTGGCCGGGGCACTGTGCTTCTTGGTTTGGCACGTTGCTGAAAGCTTTAGGGGTGTTCCTCGCTCACAGCTGTCTTGAGCCACATGGCATGCTTGCTTTTCTAACCGCATGTCTTGGTTGTGGGTCTGAGGGTGCTTGCAGGTAAGCTAGGTGTGATGTTTGTTCTGCACATGTGCAAAGACATTGCGAGCTTCGTTGTGAGCGTCGTGTCGACAGTTTCAGATCAGTTTTTTTTCTTTGTGCTTATTCCTTATTTCGCCGAGGCACTGTGCTGTTCGGAGATTCGTGTGGTGCAGCGCGACACGGATCTTACTTGATCACAGCTGTATCGGGCCTGAGTGTTTGCCTTAAAATGCATGCGCTCATGTTCCCTGACAATGTCTAGGCACTTCAGTTGTAGCCGTTTCTTGGTAGCAGCATGGGTTACTCTTGCCGAGTAAGAGAACTGAGCACTTTGTCGACTGCTCAGTTCTGTATTGTGTGTCTAATGCTTGCTTTTCTTTGTTTCTTTTTGTGTGTATTTTGCAGGTACGGGCCTGGGGCTCTCGGCAGAGCCTGACTGCTAGAGAACGTGTCTCCTGCTTGGTGGATAGGAGTTGTTTATCACAATGGAAATCCATCTTTATCGAGCATCATGGGTGTACACACTGTGGCCAAGAATTTGTTGCCTTGACTAAAAGTTAGCAGTGCGAGAAATGTTTGCCGCACAACAAGTGAACTGGAACTCCATTTTGGTAGACTTGGTGCTTGCACCCGTAAACGAACAGGCATGCAGGTTCTGCTACAAGGCTTGCCGCGACGTCATTGTGATCCCCGCTTGCAAAAGAAGATTTTGTGCCCCCCACCTCCCTCTTCCCCAAAGACCAGCATGGAATAAAGACCTTTCCATACAGTTACTTTCTCGTTTGTTTACTTTCCCTTGACTTTTCGGTGCATGTAATGATGGAAGTGCCAGCATTTCTTGGAGGCTGGAAAGACTGCAGACTGCACACAAACTTGTCCCGGGGCAGCCGACATGCTGCTCTATTCAGTATAAAATAGGTTGACGCGTGATTAAAATGAGTGAAGTGTGTTTCTATGCTCAAATTGTAGGCACATTTTATATTTCAATGGCATATTGGGCTGAAACATTGCACTTTCAACGTAATAAATGTTAAACTTTGTACCTCTCTAACTTTTGTGTTTTGTGTCTTAACTTAAAGGCTCCTAAAAAGTTTGTAGCATCCCCACATAAAAGATGTTATAATTTCTGTGCTTCCACCACTATGCAGATTGTTCTGCAAAGTGAGTGCACAGTAAAAGTGATGTTATGTAGATCTTGGCACATTCCAGGTAATTTGGACACTTTTCTTTAATGGTTTCAACTATAAAGTTTCCAAGACACGAGAGGCAGCTTCCACGAGTGAGCATCTCGAAAACGGATATGGTTGGCCTTTAAAAAGGCTGTTTGAGAAGGTTTTGCCAGTGCTGTGAGAGTGGTTGACTATGAATGATAAGTAACATTACCATCATAGAGGACGTGCGACACGAGGCTTGCAGAACAATGTGCAGCAATGTGGCTGCCGTGTACTGTCCAGCAGTCTTTGTGTATCACATCCTCTATGCTAATATTGTTACAAACCTTCCCCAGTCACTCTATCGGGCAGGTCCGGCACCGCAAAGAATTGCGTCGTTGGCGGGCAGTCGATGGCTTGCTGGCTGCAGGAAGAGAAGAGGGGTGTGGGATATCACTCAAAAGCAAATGTGTTCCTTTATGAGTGGGGTTTCATGTTTTCAGAGTTTAGTAGTTTTTAGTAGTAGCTTTTTAACTGTCCAAGAAATAGATCCATGATTTGTCCTTAGCAGAAATTAGCAAAATAATTCCCCTTTTCTTTAACTGGTCAATATTTTAAAAGGGAAGCGAGATCTTTTCTTGGAAAGTCAAAGCCTGTATTGAGTAGTTGAGTAGTCTTGCGGAAAAAAATGCCACCCCGTGGTTTTATTTTTGGCCATGTATAACCTTCACAATCGGAGTTCATTGAAGAAATACGGTCTGACGGATCTTTACCGGCTAGTCATTTTTGGATTTTTTTCGAATTTGTCTGAAAACACATAATCTTTCTTTAACCAGTAGGCACACTTTGTCATTACTAAAGCACTCAATAAATTCATGGTGCTGACTACGGTTTCATTACTGCATCAAATCCTTTGTTTAGACAAGCATACAAAAGAAACCACAGGTGGCCTAGCATGGTGTACACCAAGTAACCAATCCAATCTCGAAGACTGTATAAACGTTCTGGCTCCCTGAATTCCGAAATACACTACATATGTGCAATCTTTATTAAGGCAAAAATCTTATATGTCTCATCTTTCAGTCCTTGAGAAAAAAAACGTCGACGATACGAAAGGTACAAAAAAGTTTACGTACCGCCACGGGCGGAGGGGTACTGCATTGAACTACTGAACGAAAGGTTGCTGGTTCGACGCCACCCAAGGGACGTGGGCTTAAAGTCTTTTTGGAGGAATATTAATATTTGCAGATGTCACGTAAACGTTTTGGTACCTTTCGTATTGTTGACGTGTTTTTTTTTTTCAAGGACTGAACGATGAGACATATAAGGTTTTCGCCTTAATAAAGATTACCCATAGTGTATTTCGGATTTCAGAGAGCCACAATGTTTATGCAGTCTTCGAGATTAGATTGTTTACTTGGTGTACACTTGAAGTACCGACGCATCCGTAAATCATGTGTCTGTCTTTAATGCATCGGCGCTTGGGTTTTCGCCTTCAAGTCGTCTTGAAGATAACAAAAGAGACCCTGTGTTTTTTTTTTAGCTAAATGCAGTTTGGCACAGCTTACCATGGTTATTGGTGGCGGATGAAGTTCAGGCACAACCACAACTTGTGGCCTCTTGTCCTGCAGTGGCTGCACGAGTGTGCAGTGGCTGCACGAGTGGATCTGTGGTAGCTCCAGGCAGTGCCTGACACCAATCCACTGTGCTCCGAGCTTCTTCCTGACCTGGAGCTTGACGAGCTTGCTCATCTTGCGGACCCCAAGGATACGATGGGCGTGATACCCATCTGCCGCGAAGTATTCCCTCTTTGGGGCCTTTTCTCGATTCAGGAAGAAGGGCTGCATGAAACAAACATTAACAATTATCCCATTAGAAATATGCAAAGTTGGTAAGGTGTAAATACCCTTTTCAATCAAGTATGTATAATCCTATCTGAAACAGAACAAACATACAACAGCTAATTCCCTACTAGTATCGTGAACAGCTGGGGTACCCGAAAAACTACGGGCCAGGAATTGGCCACTCGCAAAACATAAAGAGCACTCCCATGTAGGGATGCGCTGAACCTCCCAATGTGACTGCTAGCTGTGCCGAAGAGACAAGGGGCTCACAACGATGTCAAGTACGGTGTAGGCGAAGAGGAGCGGTGCTGTTTGGCGCCGGGTGCAACGCGGGTTGCAACAGATGCAAGAGAAACACTTTGTTTAGACGCCGAGCGACGCCTCTCTGTTCGCGGAATGAGATCGTCTGTTCCAAGTAAAAAGAAAATGATGAAGAAAAAGAAAGCCTAAGAATAATGTGTGACCTGTGTGATATGTCACATAAAGCGAATTTCTCCAGTGGGATTGCTCTTCAATACAGACAGCAGTTGAAGTTGCTCCATTTATCTGGCCAGTCTCGGTGTTTATTTTCATAGGATGCGTGCTCACTAAGTGAAATCAATTCAGACATTTCCTGGTCTTTAAGCTTTGGCTGAGAATGCAGAAGTCAAGAAACGCTCGCTTTCATTATTCAATGCTACAAAAAAAAGGATGTATTAATACCAGAACAAAAACTAGGTATTTAAATGTCTACAAAATGTGCAGCTGCCGAAAATATAATTAAAACAGCTTTGACACTAAAGTGGGAAAGGAAGCATCGCATATCATATCATACTCAAACTTTGATTTCTTAATGCTAATGTAAGGCGAGGAAGACAATTATTCTTCTAAAACAGCAAAACGAGAAAAACAAAATTAGAGAAGCGAGACTGTGTAAGTAACTGACTACTCCCAAACCGCATTCGTGCTTTGAAAAGCTCCTGCCGCTCGCGCAAATCACAGTTTGAGAAGGGTGGGGTTTAGGATGGAACGTATTCTTTCTCACAACCGAGCAGGCAAAAACAACGGAAGTATACAACCGTTTTCACGCTGAATATAGCATCTCTGCTGTGGCCGCCAGGCTACAGTGACCTAGCATATAGGGGTAGTGAAAAAAGCATCGGCGGCGCCCCATCAGCCGTGTGAAGCTAAAAGTGTAGACGGTTGAGGGTGGCGCTGTTGTCGATATCCAGAGGACATGGCTATTGTAACATGGCGTATTGCGTCGCGTACGTTCTCGGATGGTTTCTGTGTTGTCTATAGCCGTTTTCGCGATTTGGTTTTGCGAATGTCAAGTGCCTGGCATTATGATTATTCGTAGGTTCGAGGCTTGTCGCTAGGCAGTGAAAACGATGAGCAAGAAAGCGGATCCGCACTACTACGCGCCAGAATGCAAGACTGGGTGCCCCGGTTTTTACTACATTGCCCAAATGAGCTCTTAAACGTAAATTTCTAGACGTTGCAATACCTATGGAGCATACATAGGCCACTCTGATGAACCGCTAATTTCGAAAACAGCCAGTTTGGCGGGAAATTTGCTGGCAGACGTGCTCCGGAGATCGAACACCAGCGCTGCCTGGTAGGTTCTACACGAAGCGCCTCACCCGGAGGCCGGCGATTTTTTCGCTGCTCGTATGCTACTTGAATGTAGCCAGGTCCCTGTCTTCCGTCGGATGGCCGCGCTGTGCCCCAGAGCGCCCTCACCGGCGTGCTTGCACATCGCGACACTCTCATGGCCGCCGGACTACACCTCCCCATTCTAGTACGCCTTATCTTAGGTATGATAACTGTGTGCGAGAAAAACATTGTCGATTTTTGTGGCACGATTTGGTCGAAAAGGTACTGAAGTGAGGAATGTGGGATTTTGTTCCAAATTGGCTTAATCTGCATTACTTGTCTTTATATTTAAGTTTAATTTTGTTTTATTTCTCGAGGTTTTCTAGAGGGTTTTGCCTAAAAACGGGAGAACGCGAGATTTATACCTTTCAAAGTGAACCTGAGACTGGTACCTACGGAAGCTACGATCTCACGCATGCAACCTAATGTATTAATTGATACAAATTTCTCGAAGTAATGGACACGAAATGAAAGCACACAAACATTCTTGACTGTGGCGAGCCACATACAGAAGTAGGAATACACGCACTTACTGCTCATTCATGACGAGAAACGCAGCGAGATAACCATCCGAACCGAATAGTAGCGCTTACATTCTATAGGATGTATTTACTGGACGCTGTACTTGAATCCGCTCTCTCATTGCGCATGCTCAGAACGAACCCGCATATGAAGGCTGTTAAGATTAGTAATCCTAATATTCTGTTATGTACGTTGCAAACAAACGAAAAAAAACTGTTGAAGCTTGCTGTCAGCACAAGTTCAGCAGCCGCGGACTCTCCTATGACCGCCAGAGATGAGGTGAGCGGCGTTTGGCTACTTCCGGTTCCTTAGGAAATTTTGTTTAGCTGTTGACAAACGACGATGATGATATGCAAGCCTGTCTAAGCATGATACTGAGATACTATAGTCTGGAGGTTTCAGATAGCCATGCTTGCACAGGCTTTGCAACTCATTGTCGTCGTTTGTAAACATGTTTCATATGCCTCGGTAAAACTTCGAGTAACACCAGCAGTTAAGCCATCTGAGCGTGGTGATCTTTCGGGTTTCAAGTCATCTATCGCCCTTGTTACTTCTGAACAGCTGACTGGTCCCTCTAAAAGTCTTTATCGGTTCCTTCAATCTTCGGCAGTAGAGGCAGAAAGGCCGTCCTGATATCCTAACAGTGGTGGGACGCTACAACTAACCAACTTTTTATAATGTTCAACAAACGTCTCTTCGACATGGGTCAACGTTACTAAAACGCTCATTTGGGAAACTCACCCTTGCAACCTAGACGACTGGCGTCCACCAAGTCCAAACTAAATACGATAACAGCGCCACCCTTTAGCGACGAGTCAAAACATAAAAGTTTCTTTATATAGCTACTGCGAGATGGCCCTGCGAGATGGTGCCCCGGCCCTTGCGCGACTCGACCTGAACCAATACGTCCAGCCGTGCAGTTCCCGAAGTGGACGCTACTGGAGAAATGGCGGCGTTGCGATCGCGTTTAGTTTGGTTCTCGAGTACGGTTCGGAGCCACTTCTTCAAAGCAGGCTCCTATGGCAGTTTCCAGCTAAGTATTCTAGTAACGTTTATACGAGTTGTATTGCTGGACAAAACTTCATCTTAACTACATCATTAGCGCGTGAGTGTTTTTTTTTATTTTTTCTGCCACCACCATTTTTTTGGGTCGGCTGCTCTCCCACCAAGAAACGCCCTGAACGCGCACGTATTGCCACCCTTTGTATCGATCACGATCGAGGCTATCGAGTTTGGCTTTAATGTGGTTAATATCCTTGATGAAAATGCCAAGAGCTCGGCATTCTTAGTGTTGCAGCTTCTCCAAGTTTTTATGGTGCTCCAATTCTTGATTCTTTTGCTGATACTTGAGGAGACACGTTCTTCCAAATGCAGTTAATTTCACCTCCTGTTTAGATGTCTCCCAGCGCTAGCTCGCACTGCCTCCTCTCAGTTGCACGTCACACCAGATTGCCATAATAATAAAAAAAATGTTCGTCCTTCAGACATTTTGCATTCATATTCTATATTCCCATCAGAAATCGTCCCCTTCTTTCTGTTTACCTAATTGAAAGATTACAAGGCAGTGATCGCTAAAAGCAACGTAGTCTAGAGAATAACCCCGACATAAATATACCAGATCCGATGAGATATACGCCCGGTCCAGTCTAGCGTGACTGACACCTTGAAAGTGCGTGAAAGGCATACAGTTTGACCTCGGCACACAACATGCGACGTCTTCCAGAACAAAATCTTCAATAATGTTATTTAATTCTAGGGTACTGGCATCTATATATCGTGTTCGGTTGGACCTGTCTTCAACCTGGCACACACAATTAAAGTCACCCAAAATAACGAGAAAACGATCGAAGCTAACGATGTTGGTATACGTTTAAAAAATAAATTAAAAACAAGCCGGTGCTCCTCAGCTTTATTAGGTGCATAAACACAAATGATGACGCGTCACTCATAACTCATAACAGAAAATTCGCGCATAACAAACGTCTCCAACGGGCAGGTCGAGACCGTTTGCACGAAAGCACCTAGGGATTTTCTGAGGATCAGACTGTAGCCAGCCGAGAAACCAACAGCATGACTCGCGCAGACCTTATACCACGCCAGAAAAGGCCACACCATGCAGTCAGTCTGGTCCTCGCTCTCGATTTTCGGTCTCCTGAATTGCGACAATGTCCAAGTCATGCTCGGTTAACAGCCGGTAGAGCTGATGCTGCCGTCGTCTGCCGCAAGTCCGCTAACGTTCAACGAAGCCACGCGCAGAGCGTTTTGAGGAAACCTTCAAAAAACGAGTCTCAGACCTCGTACGCTGCACTCACCTCTCGCTCTACCTGGGAAGAGACGAAGAGCGGCCGCAGCCAGCGTATCGTCCCTTCTTGCCCGTCGCCACTAACCAGGGACGCTCAGTCTGCTGGAGCGACTGGTCAATTCCTTGCTCTGGGTCGCTGAGCCGCCGCTTGAGCGTCTCAGTCGCGACGTCCATTGCAGTACTATCTCCGGTGTCCAGTGCGTCAGTCGCGTCCTTTGAAGCTAGTGTCGTCTGACTGGCCGTATTCGCATTGGGATCATTTCCACCAAAAGCATTTCTGACGTCATTGCCACGGCGGAGGCGTGGCTTTCTGGCATCGCTAAGGGCGCGCGTTGCTGCTCACCGGACGGCTAAGGGTCTTGCGACGAAATCGCCATGGTTGGAGTCGCCGCCGCCTCGGCCTTTAATTTCCTCGTACATTACGAAGTTTGTGTCCCGGCTGTCGGTGGTCTTTCTGGTGGCAGTTAGAGCGTACGACCGTACGCAATCAGAGGCCTCATGCCTGAAGGCTCGACACTCCTCGCACCTCGATACTCCACAGTCGCGTCGTATGTGTACCGTGCGTCGACAGCGGAGGCACACCGGTGCGTGTCCGGGGACAACAGCCAGCAGCGTGCCTCGGTAAGGAGGAGCTGATGCGGCAGGGACTCCGGTGTTAAGTCTTCACGGAGCACCATGCGTACGATGATGGTCGTGGAATCCACGTCCGCCAGGCCCTCGATTCTCCACTTCTCTCGGGTGACACCCTTGACCTCCCTGTATGGCTCGAAGGCCAGTCGAAGGGCGTCTGCAGATACATCGAATGCCACCCAGTGGACTTTGACCCTCAGCTCTCGCTTTTCGGAGATCAATGACCAGGCATGGTCGCCCCTTCCCCAGCATGGTCCCCGCTTGCTGAAGCTTCTCTTTGGCGGAGGTGGTGTGCAGCTTCAGCAACCAGACGTGCCACATTTGAGGTGCGCCTTATCCTGCCACGCCTTCTCGAACTCTTACTTGGTTCAGAGGCCCCACGAAGTCTTCAGCACTGGTACGGCCGCTCTCGGGTATCAGCATGCAGCACGAGGCTGCATTTCATCAGCTTCTCCGGTCGGTTGGGTATGCGCAGTATCACTGCGTAGTCATTCGGAACATCGCCGCGTACGGCATCACCGCGGCTCGGAGCCGCCGTCACGGCACTCGGAGCGGAGCCAGCGGAGCGTTCCATTCCACGTGCGCTCGCTACCGCGTTCGATAACGGAATCGCATTCCACGCACACACGCTTCGACAGCTCTGTCAACGAGCGGGGATTTATATTTAGCGGCGCGTTCCACTCTTAAAGGCGAAGCTTAAGTGTTCTTCTGTAATTTTGTTTTACAACCCAAAGTGGGGATATTTTAACTTCGCTTCGCTGATGCAAGCACGTACAATGCCAAGCTTCCATGCACTACAAAAATTTAAACATAACCGCGTGGGTTGCACGTGCACTGCCTACAGTGAGAAAAATAGAAGCTCCCCTAGCGAGCTTCTAACCGCAGAATATTCCTCCACTCTAACACCAGTCCAGACGTCTTTTTTTTTGCCTTTTTGAAAATAACAAGAGTTCGCGTGAATAGCTTTTATAGGCGCAAAAGCGCAAAAGATGTGCGGGTGCAGAGATTCCGAAAGTTTTAATATGACGTCACGCTCCGGGAGAGAAGGGTCTCAGCTGTACGTTGAGAAAGGGTTTTTGCAGCCTCCGTGCACTAAATGGAAAAAAAAATCTAGATTTTCGTTATCCTGGAGACCAAAATGGAGACGATTAAAGTGTTCCTCCTCAAACACAGAACCGCTCCAGTTTCGCTTTAAGAATACACTAAAAATACACTCCAAGAGTCCCTTTTTGTTTCATAAAAGTACAAAATCAGTATACCTAATTTTGTGCTGGTTTTCACCAAGGGGCCGCACCGGATGACCACGATCCAATGTCAACTTCAAAACCCTCCCGGAGGATGTCACCACACGCGGGGTTCTTTGAATCCTCGCCTTGGTAGGGTCCGGCGCCGGCTCGGGGCTGCGCCGGACTATCGATCGAAAAACCGAGAGCGGCGGAGCAAGAAGTCGTCTTCACTCAAATGCCGCGACTCTTCCGAGTTAGGCAGGGCGAAAGGTCACGGGCGCAGAGGGCAGCGGATAACGAGGCATGGCAAAGAAATAAGTACAACGAATACTCCTTAGGTGACGGCCTAAGCGCAAATAAGTAATAATAAGAATAATAAGACAAGTACAAAAACAAAATAGAGACTGGCGAATTTAGCTGATCTGACGGCGAAGGAGACGGGAAAACGAGCCTATAAAATCCAGAGTATTCGGTGTTCCGCACTCTAAGAAAAACTAATAAAACCCCGTGAGATCGCTTTCTCGCAGAAAACGAAGCAGGCAATCACGGTGAACGCGGGATCGATAGCCGAGTGTGTTAGACTACAGTAAGCTCGGAGCACGGGGTGCGAAAGCTTGCACTGCAGAACCTCCTGGGTTCCATCCCCACCCCTGCCCGTTTCTGCGTCAGCGCTGCTCGAGGCACGTCACAGACTCCAGGCTAGCAGCTGGCACTGCACGGGCCGAATTTCTTGTCTATAATTGAGACACGTGAGGTGCCCCTTGAGGCTGGCTGACTTGCGGCTGTTGAAATATACATAAAAACACAATCAATCACGGTCTATAGTACTAAAGTCTAAAAAAAAAAATAAAAAATTAGGAAAAAAAGTGGTGTGCGAAGAATACGTGAGCATGACGTTTCACTTGCTCACTGTCCCTGCGCACCAATGTTGACAACACAAAAATTAAGAAAGAAACACAGAAAAACGGCTAAAACCCGATAAATGTAAGGCGCAGGTCAACAACGACAGTTTCAAGAACTTCTTTAATGTTTCATCAGACATTAGAGAGTTTTAGTAGATCGTTCCGATGACTCCGATAACGATACCCGATACTCTGCCTCCGCCTTTGCGCTTACATATATAGTATCGTTATCGGGGGTATCGGAAGTATCGGAACGATCTACTAAAACTCTCTATTAGAGATTTTAGTAGATCGTTCCGATGACTCCGATAACGATACCCGATACTCTGCCTCCGCCTTTGCGCTTACATATATAGTATCGTTATCGGGGGTATCGGAGGTATCGGAACGATCTACTAAAACTCTCTATTAGAGAGTTTTAGTAGATCGTTCCGATGACTCCGATAACGATACCCGATACTCTGCCTCCGGCTTTGCGCTTACATATATAGTATCGTTATCGGGGGTATCGGAGGTATCAGAACGATCTACTAAAACTCTCTATTAGAGAGTTTTAGTAGATCGTTCCGATGACTCCGATAACGATACCCGATACTCTGCCTCCGCCTTTGCGCTTACATATATAGTATCGTTATCGGGGGTATCGGAGGTATCGGAACGATCTACTAAAACTCTCTATTAGAGAGTTTTAGTAGATCGTTCCGATGACTCCGATAACGATACCCGATACTCTGCCTCCGCCTTTGCGCTTACATATATAGTATCGTTATCAGGGGTATCGGAGGTATCAGAACGATCTACTAAAACTCTCTATTAGAGAGTTTTAGTAGATCGTTCCGATGACTCCGATAACGATACCCGATACTCTGCCTCCGCCTTTGCGCTTACATATATAGTATCGTTATCGGGGGTATCGGAGGTATCGGAACGATCTACTAAAACTCTCTATTAGAGAGTTTTAGTAGATCGTTCCGATGACTCCGATAACGATACCCGATACTCTGCCTCCGCCTTTGCGCTTACATATATAGTATCGTTATCGGGGGTATCGGAGGTATCGGAACGATCTACTAAAACTCTCTATTAGAGAGTTTTAGTAGATCGTTCCGATGACTCCGATAACGATACCCGATACTCTGCCTCCGCCTTTGCGCTTACATATATAGTATCGTTATCGGGGGTATCGGAGGTATCAGAACGATCTACTAAAACTCTCTAATAGGGAGTTTTAGTATATCGTTTTCAAAGACCCGCTACCGCTTCGAGCGCGCGCTTTAGAGCATGCATCGAAGTAGCAGCGCGAGCTCCCGCTACAAAGAGCGTGACCTGAAAACACGGTCTACTAAAACTCTCTATTATCTCAATGGTGTCGCGAGCCTTCTTTTCACTCACCACAATATAGTTGAGAGTGAGCAACAATAACGAATCCATGACACTAATGGCGCGAGAATTAAGCTCCTTACGACTGAGAAATATGTGCTGGAGAACATTTTAGACTGCCAGAAAGCACCTTCACGTGACTTTTAAATCCGCTAAAAACCCCGCAAATAAAACACGGCAAGTTCTCCCGCTAAACATCTAAGAAAACCGCTAAATTGGACACACTGTAACGCTCATCGTTTTTTTCTTCATATCTATATGTTTATGAGCTTTGTCGTTAGCTGGGAGCCTTCTAAATATTTGCCGTGATTGCTTCTCTCTGTGTTTTGAAGGAAAGTGGACAAGCAGATATTTTTTTTACAGTGTGGGCAGTGGCGAACGTTATTAGATTGGGGTTGACAAGAGCGCTTGGTGCTTTTCTTCTGCGGCTTGAATTTTGCGGTTCCTAGCGAAAAAACAATGTTATCTGTTGTTTTTTTCTGACGAAATTCCTCTCATTAGAAACAAGAAAAAACATCCCCGTCAGTTCAGAAGAAACAATTTCGTGGGCGCAGGGTGCGGTAAATTTTAATGAAGACAAGCGTTTTTTTGTTTTTTTTACACACTCTGACAGAACGCGCTACAGCCGCAAAAGTAAGCATCGAGAATGGAAAGAAATGATAACGAGCACCTAGAGCAAAACAGTTTAATAGCAGACAGCTATCGAAATGTCGTGGTTGATCTTTTCAGATAGTTTGTCTCGTTTCCATATAGACTCGCAGCTAAATTTAGTATATATAGGCCCGCGAGAAAACAGCTGAGAACATGCTTTGCTTGCACACAAAAAGACGTTTTTGCTTTTGCTTCCATTCGTTCAAAGGTTTTACTACACTCTAAAGAAAGCCCGTGCGTTCGCTTTCCCGCACAACACTTCGAGAGCCAATCACCGCAACTTACGGAGGCAGCTCAGCGAATGACGATGCCGAGACATATGTTTAGACAAAACATGAAGTCTGAGTTGTGACATTAAGCAATGAAAAACGCCACGCTTGCATTGCTTGATGTCACAACTCAGACTGCGTTTTTGGTCTTAACATATGTTTCGGCATCGTCATTCGCTGAGCTGCCTCCGTAACTTGCGGTGATTGGCTCTTGAAGTGTTGTGCGGGAAAGTGGATGCACGGGCTTTTTTAGAGTGTATCGGATAATTCACCACTCGTATTGGTTGTGGGGCGATAATAGTTGGAGTGAGACTCGCCATGCTCTGCGTTTCTTTAATAGTCAGTGACGTTAGAATGCATTCACTGAATGTTTTGTATCAAGAGGACCAGTGTACAAATTGGACAGATGACATTCTTGAATTATTCATTATTAATAAATATTATTAAAAATGCAGGCTCATTAAGATAGCTGCTGTTTTTAATTAGAGGAGTCTCCTCAATCACAAAATACAGATGATGAGTATAATAACTATCGTGCCGTGTTAAAAAGAACCCCGATTTTTTTAACCTGATTTAGTTCTAGAAATTATTTTCGCAAACATGCATTGCACCCCAAAAATGATATCGGGTTAGCCAGTATTAAAACGCATGAACGCAGAAGTAAGGATGACAGATATTGTTTTTGGATCTATGAATGGAGAAAACTTTCGAGAAAGCTCAGCCCTTCACAAGCCATTGCTGAATGTGACTGGTTTTCTTTCTTACAAAAAGACTTGGCATATTGTTTTTTTACGATCACACGAATGCCGGCTGTGCACCGCGATAACGTTTAGCGTCATATCGAATTTTGCTTTACTTTCGTCATAATCTACTATTAGCGCATCAACTCTTCCTAATTTTATAATACAAAATACCGTTTATATTTAAGCGTTTTTTCACACTAGAGAATTCCGACAATGAACGCTGATACATTTAATTAGAAATTACGCTCTTAACGTCCCCGAACCCTCTTAAAGAATAAGTATCTTGCATTCTGCTGACGACAAAGTTTTCAAGTTTTGATTTTGTAACAACACTCGGGGTTTTCAAATATATTTTTATAGTTCTAGCGCGCTTTTCTAATCTCCGATTTGCAGCTTGCTGTACACAGATTACGATGCTAAGTTTCCTTGGACTATACTAAATTTCAAGAGGCTGAACTTTTTGAAACAAACTCTAAACGGATGCCAAAGAAAAAAGAGATAAAAAATTGAATGAGGGTGGTGATACCAACGAAGCAATTTTGCGGTTGGAACTCAAGCTGATACGTTTTTGTTGCAACAAAACTTCTCAGCATAATTAGAAAGCACCGTTATCGTTGACTTTCTTCACTTTATTGTCGCTTATTTTGCGACTCTGTCTCAGCACATGAGCTTATTAAGAATATCATCACGCTATAAACCCCTCCCCCACAAAGAGCGGGAATTCAGGAATGTTAATAAGCGCAAAACGTTAGTATTGAGTATACAAAAAAAAAATGAAGAGATTGCAGTACAGATTTTTTTAGAGCGGAATATTTTTTAATGCTCCAAAATTTAAAACAAATGTGATAGCCTTTATTTTACTTTTAAATTGATTTAGGGCTTTAGAGGCGTCGCAACATGGGAGCTCTTCAGAACTTTATGTGCTACCCCTTGAACAAACAGGCCGTACTCTTAAGAAATTTGATGCGTCTACCTTCCCTCAAAACACTTTGGAGAGCCATCCGCTGGAACGAGCCAATCACTTTGAGAACCAATCGGTGTGGACCTAATCGATGAGGAGCCAATCAAAGCCAATCACTATGTAGTACCAATAGGTGTAGAGCCAATCGACGAGAAACCAATCAAACTCAATCACTTTGGAGAGCCAATCAATATAAAACCAATCGATGAGAAGCCATTAGAAGCTAATCACTTTGGAGAGCCAATTGATGCAGAACCAAGCGGCGAGAGGCCGATTGAAGCCAGTCACTTTGGAGCGCCAATCGATGTAGAGCCAATGTCTAAGGAGTCAATCGAGGCCAATCACCTTGGAGAGTCAATCGACGCCAATCACTTTGGAGAGCCAACCGATGAGTAGCCAATCGCAATATGCTGAGCCAATCGATGGAGGGTCAACGGCTGCGGCCATGTCACGCACTTCCGTGAAGCTCGGTGCCACAGCGCAGACTGTTTTTCCTTCGGGTCCAAACCTATTTTCAACCTCGTTATTTGCCGCGAACCCTCCGTACATTGCGGCGATTGGCTCTCCTAAGTTCTTTGCGGGACAGTAGACACCCCAGATTCCTTAATCCTTGTGCTCTGTTTCACACTCCGAACGCAGCTGACGTCACGATCGGATGGAGCCAATCAACCAGCGACGAAAATGCACCATCACGGCGCCCGCGGTCTTAGTCTATAACCGACTCAACCAATCACACGCATCCTGAACGCCTCTGTGCTCGATTGGTTTAGCCAGTGATACCCACGAGACAACGAGCCTGGCCACGACGATGCATTTTTCCAGCTGCTCGTTGGCTCCATCGTATCCTAGGCTCTGGTTCCACTTGAACCGGAAGATTTAGACGAACTGAATTGAGACCTACTCACTGGGACTGTCCGTGGTATTCAAATAGCGTTCTTTCCTCGAACCGTGTCCAATTAGCAATTACAGTTCCGCCGAACACACACGCACCTTTGCGGTATATTCCGGTGAAGCAAAGTAAATGATTAGAGGCATTAGGCCATTTCAAAAAATAATTATACGCGTGTTCAGAGTTATCGTTAAGCGATTTAGAATCGCGTTTTAAACAGTTCCTAACCGTCGGTTCTGGGCTGGTGCAGCGAGAATGTTCAACGAACCTCAGCGAGCCGTCGACAAAATTTTGGGAAAGTTTGCTCTATTTAAAAAGATATTTCATCGCTTAAAAAAAGCACCTACTTGCTGTGGGAAAACAATATCGACGTCAATGAAGGAAAACGAAAAAAGGGGCACCGGTGCAACCGTGACCAAAAATTACTTTCACTCATTGAAATGCAGATCGATATCCGCTAAATCCCGGATCTGTAGAAGGCTCGTTTGTGACGCTCAGCGTTGACGCTGATTCGAAGCGGAAAAATGCTGATACGTCATTAAATCGAGATTGATAAAAACTATTTTCTTAAAAAGAACAAGATCAGTATCCGACAAGTTTTGTTTTCTTGTTTTTGGTGTTAGCGATTGTAGAATTCAATATTGTTTAGTGCCGGAAAACACAATTGATATTCGTCGGGTCATGTCCACATCTATCAATGAAGCTGTCAACCATATCTAGGGATTTTTGTAAGAGTTTATGTTGTTTCGTCAAGTGGGATTTCTCTAAGGATTGTAGATGAAAATGGTCTCGTAAAACCATTCGGCTGTCCCCCGTTTATTTGTGTTTGTTTTTCTAAACGGCAGTTTGTTTGGATTTGATGGAAGTTGTTTACTTCCTGCCTGCGACACGTTGAGATTCGTCCGTGAACCTCACTTACGATTCCCGTCCTTGTCTTTGTGACCCCGGTTTCATTTGCAGTATTCGATTTTTTAACATTTGTCGCCGGAAAGGGAGGTTGGGGGGGGGGGGGGGATTCGCACGACAATTTATTGTTAAAATCCGGACGACCTACACAGGAAGTGCAAACATTTAGTTTATTTTGTATTGAAATTCAAATATTCTTATACTATCTGACTTCGCTGTGTGTTGCCTTTGCCGCAACCTCGTTGCAAGAAAAAAGAAAGAAAAGAAGAAAAAACAGGCTTTTATGATTTATATAGGGCGGTCTATAAGGAAATTTGTCTTTCCAAAAGTGTGGTTTGGGCAAGGGTAAAGTTTTCGGAGAAACAGAAATAAGCTTCGTACATTTGTAGTAATGATGACTGCTGCATTTTCTTTCTTTTTCTTCTCCGTTTTTATTAGATTCATTGTTTTTGTGCTTTGTTTTGTAATTTTTTTTTTTTTGGGGGGGGGGGGGGGTAGTGCGCAAGGTCAGTTGAGACCAACAAATGTCGATTTCGACTTAGAAAGCTTAAAGGCGTCGATTTATTACGCTAATATTTATGAGGAATAATAACTACGTTCTGTATTGGAACCTAAACACTATTTTTCTTTAAAAGGCGAGCTGTGAATTTCACTCAATCACGCTTCAGTTTAACGCCGGGACTGCACTCGAAGCGTTTAAACAGTTGGGCCGCCTAGGTGATTGGCAACGAAGGCAAATAAACTATTTCCGTCTCTACGTTTTAAGCTCATCTCTACTCCGATCAGATGGAGCCGATCAATCGCGCCAAAAGTGCGTCTTCACGGCGTCTTTGTGCGTTTCCTATCGCCGACTGAACCAAACGCCGTTATCCTGGCGCTTTTTTATGCGCCTGATTGGTTTCGTGGCTGATAGCAAACCCGAAAAGATAAGGAGCATCGTGACGGCGCACTTTTGGTCATGCTTGACTGTCTCCATCGAATCGTATAGCGTTGGCTGCGCCCGGACTTGGTCCGAAACTGGGAGTGGAGTCTAGCAGACAAGGCCGGCGCCTGTCCCTGCCCAACGTCATCACCGGTGGGTCCGTGCTGCGCGGGTCTAGCTCACGTCAGTGCCGCCGCGTCTCACAATGCGGACGCCGCAAACCGGCAGACGCGGGAGGTACACGCGTCTGCCGCTTCGACTCTCGTCGCGGTTCAGCGCGTTTGTCGCTCGGGGCAGGTCGGGAGTCCACGAATGATGACGTCACGCGCGGCCCTCATCTTCTAGCGGGTATTGGTAGAGTGGCCCTTCAGGAACCTCGGCAGGAATCAGACGCGCACGTCGAAAGGAGTGTTTCTGAAATTAGGGTGAGATCACGAAGGAGGCAGCGAAAAAGGGGCATACGAAAAAAGAGAAAGATGGGTCGCAATAAAAAATTAAAAAAAAAAAACCTCGATGGCTTCCCGAGAAATGGCGCGGAAGGAGATTGAATCCCGGGAAAAACATCATTAACTTCTTCCGTCTTCGCGTCTCCCGCGTCTCTCCAGTCTGCTTTTGGGACGAGCTGCCGCGTCGGTCGTGTCGTCCCTACGAGGAAACCCAACGAACGTACGCGCACACGCCCACGCACGCACAGACACGCAAGGGCACGCGCGTGCCTTCGGCCCGAGATGTAATTTGATGAGGGGGGCGTCTCGATGCCTGCCGTCGCGCCTTTCTCTCGCCGCAGCGTTTTCATCCTCTTCCGTGCAAGGCGGCGGTCGTGTAGGAATTTCGGTTTCTGCTGCTTGCGCGCGTCCGCGAATGAGGGCTCGAGATCGAATTCTTCGTTGGTGTAGGTTTGCGCGCATGTATACATGAGTGTGTTGTGTGTGTGTGTGAGAGAGAGAGTGCGGCGAGCGTTTGTGCATGTGTGTGTGCGTTTGGGTGCATGCATGGGTGCGCGTGTGCGTTCGCGTGTGATTTTGCTTGTCTGCACGTGCACGTATCTATATGTGTGCGCGCGCGCATCTCTGTGTGACCATAACCTCCTCTATACTGACAAAGCCTGGCAGATCGCCACGAGACCCGGCCGCCGAAAGTGAAAAGGTAGAGCGGCAGACAACAGTTGAGAGGTGAGGCATGTAACGGGCGCCCCGCTGCGGCGAGACGCCGAAACACACTTCTCCCGAGCGATGGAATGTCCACTCGTGCTCCTCGCTCTCCTTGCGCTACCGCTTCTTTTCTCGTCGGGTTTGAAAACGATGTTTCCGGTCCTCACCGCTACAAAAGCTGTGCGCTGACGTCCAAGTTCCCCGAGAAATGCTCTGCGCTACCAAATCCTCGCGCTCTAAATCTGCGACCGTTAGTTCTATGGCTCCGTCGTCGAACTGCCAGGCTTTGTGAGTATAGAGGAGTCTATGACCCAGGATATGTGGGTTCTGCAGCGCGAGCTTTCGCTTCACATGCTCCGAGCACGTGTGCGCTAAAGTCACTAGATTCTGGGAGAGTAGCGCCAAGCTCCTCGTATGGTCTCTTTCTTGGTCCCTGAAATGAGCAATTTCTTCTTGACCTCTCTGTTCTTGGTAAACCGATCTAAATTCGCTTGTGACGGGTAGCTTTATGGAGACGTTTCTTGTATACCGAGATTTTGTTATCCACACTCCGGCGAAACAAGCGTACATCGTACAACCACCACATGCTGTGTTGGTGCTTGGAGACACTGAAAAATAAGTTTACTGTTTTAAAATACGCAAGAACAATATAATTGCAAGAAATCCCTGGAGATGGACATGATTGATAAGTTGATTGCATACACAGTGCCAAAGACGCTTATATTGGCGAGGAACCCTTCCGGTACGACGATGCTCCATGGTGATTTTGGCGCGACTGCTCTATAAACCGACCCTCTGGAAGCTTCGAAGATTTGAATGGACCAAGATGGCGATTTCTATGGCAACGTCGGCAGATTAGCCAATCGCCTTGCAAGGTTTTGGTCATCCGTATGTTAGTATCTGTTTGTGTCGGGCTAGCAGGGGGGAAGGCAATGGCGCTACTTTCCCAGGGTCCAGTAGTAGAGTAGTAGTAGTAGTAGTAGTAGTAGTAGTAGCAGTAATAGTTTATAGTAGTATTATAATAGTGACTTTAGTGTGGATCAGCCTTTAAGAGTGCTAGTGTAACTAGGGTATGAGACGTTTTAATGTTTTGTGTATATTTTTAATATTGCCGGTTAAAAGCCACTGAGGTGGCTGTGAAACAAAATAGTATCGAACCATTCCGACAAGCCATAATTTGATTGCGAAAATTATTTCTTTAATTGATAACAACATTCAATTGTTTTGGCATACGTGGCGGAATCGCAACTGGCGGAATCCCTTTTTGGGCACCCATTTCATTTTGATCTAGCCGTTCATTTATACCGACGCACACTGGAACGCGCGCAAAAGAGGCTGTGGTGCACCCGCAGTCTCGCGTTTGTTGTTCTCACTCTCTGGCTCGCTCACTGCGGGCATCCAGGCATCTGACATCCAAACAACTGGAGCTTTTTCTATCTTTCACGTGGCGTTCCAAGCGGTGTACGACGGCAAGTGCACATAAAGCTATTCTTGAACACGTGTCTTCATCTGTATTTTATATGTTAAGAAACTGCAACTTGCCGTAACTGAATGGGAAAAGTTTGAGGTCTAACACTAAACTTCACGTGTAATATATCGATTTGAAAGTTCTGCAAAATGTAATGTCGAAGGATGCTTCGTGACTTAATGTCTCGAAATTTTGATTAGTTGACGTGATTCCGTTTTTATAGCAGGATAAAATAATTCCAGATTAATCTTTACTTTTTATTTTAATATTCACAACATCTGTACAGTTCATTGATTACTTTTTTACTTCACTTTATCCAACCGACCGTTCACGTAAATTATCGCGGACGATGGGGCGTTATAACTAAAAAATCAATTGTTCAACATTAGAGACTGAGGTGTATTAAACTCTGAATAATAAACTAACAACTAAGAATAATCGTAATATTGACACATTAAAGTATAGTTCAAAAAGTTTTTTTTAATTTGACATAACATTATGACTGTACAGTACATAAAACGAAAGATATAAACCGTCAAAAAAGAAGCAAAACGTCATGCACAGTGGGGTTGCACCTTAAGGTTGAGCATATTATATAGTAGGCCACGCGTGGAATATATATTTACCTTCTTTCTTCGTGATTCGTTATGCGGCAGTCTTATCGCCCAATCCGGCCATTTTATTAGCTGCAATGAGATCATAAAACTCCCACGACTCGCCTCACCCAGCGTTTCTTAAAATGTTAGTAATTATGCAATTAATTGTTCAGGAGGCTAGCGTTACCTTTGTCGACCCAACAAGCAAAAACGTGCCTTTAGGAATGACGGGTCAAAGCGGCAACGTAGAGGACGGAACTGCGGTTTCTATCACTCCTAGCCGACTGTAAAGCGGAGGTCTCGGCTGTTTAGCAAACACAATTAAGACGAAGGAGGGCAGGAGCACTTAACCCCGATGGCCGGAAGCCCCCTTCCCGATTCTGGCTGCCTTCCAATTTGCTTTAACGAGACGACTTTCCAGATTGGCTCCCATTCTTTGTCGCCGCGCACTCTTTGTAGTTTTTGTTTTATTACATCCCCTTCTTAACTCGAATGTTAGGAAGATATCCAGACGCCAAGGCAATGAATTTCGCTTCTTTTTATGCCTCTCCGCATTGTGGAATGTCTGGTTCTATTACCAGAGCGTATGTATACGCCGTCGTTTCGCTTAGAGCCGACAAGCGCGTTCACTATATGCGGAGTGTTATTGTGAATGGGATAGTAACAGCAGAGCGGAACGCTTGATAAAACTTGAATTCTTGAAACGCAAATAAAAATCGATTACCGATTCTCTAGGTGAGAATTGTTCTCCTCGAATGCTAGGGTCCCCGGCGGTTTAAGAAGCGCGGAGCGTCGCTTCTCCTGTTCAGGCTTCTTGCTTTGTGATTCTGATTCTTCAGTCGAAGTAAACAAGGAGCGGTAATGGGATGCGCAAGACCCGGAACGGCCCGAGTTCTTTTTTTTTTTTTTAGTTCTTAGTGTGCTTTTAGTGCCTTTAGTGCCTTTAGCTTGCATTGCTCTGCGGTGCTAGTTGACTCAACTGCCACTTGTTTTGAAAGGGGCTGCAGTTGGATTATGACTCACGATGTTGAGCCTACGGCCAAATTGCCTAGAGGTAACTTGAACTTAAACAATGCGAAACTCGAACATCATCAAGGGGATAGCCGAGTCCACCACGACTGGAGGCTTCTGTGGCGCCGGAGAGAGAGGAAATTTCGACCGCCTCAGAAAGAAATTTATTGGAGGTTCCAGAAGAGCTATGAGAAGCAGCAAAATTAAGGCCGTTCTAGTAAAAGGACCTACCCCCAGAGGCGCTAGGGTATTTAAAATGAAATCGCCCAATGCTTTCCTTGTGGCATCGTACGTGATTATTTATTGCTCATGAGTTTCATCTAAGCTGCCCAACAAGTGACAAGAAAGCGGAACGAGTCTTACCATGGCCATATGCTTCCATGACTTATGAAACCAGATATTTAGAATCGCTTAAAACGCCTAATTTTATTGTTTGCGTAGTTTAATCTGTTGAAGGCTACGAATGGGTTTATAATTGGTTGAAAATGGATGGTTAATGCAGTTTTATTTCCACATAAAACATAATAAAATAAAGGTAGTTGTTTGATATCCTTGCTTTTGGCCCAATTCGTAGAAGCTTCGTGCAGTTATCATTAAAGGTTTCAGAGTTGAAATATAAACTCTCCAACCCGTGATTGCACGCAATTAACTAAACTCGTATTTATATTTTTACCTGTTTGCATTTTTCTGCAATATTTATATTACGCGTTACGAAACTTGCGAAATTCTGAGCTATCGTTGCGCAAAGCCCGATATTAGTTTGCCTTCTTCTCTTGCCACAAATTGTTTGCTGTTATTAATTCTCCCCGTAGATCTTTCTTTGCTGCGACGTAAACATGGAAAGCGGACATACCACCGCGGGCAAGGCATTAAGACATCATGACTCACATATTACTGCGAGGTTGGCAGAAAATTGCTCCAGAAACTCGCATACTCCACGAAATGTTCGCGCAACTCATTTCGATTTCGTCACCCACGCGCTTGTTGGAGCGCAGTCGGCAAGTTTTAAATCACTCTGTCGTGCCGCAGCGACGTTCCTTCGAAACCCTACCGCCGCAGTTTTAATTCCCATATTCTAGTTTAGTTGTTATTTCTTTCTCGGAGCTCACCATTTTTTTTACACTTTACTCCGCTAACGCTTTAAAAAAATGATGATGTCCCAAAAGGAGCTCCACAACCTTTGTACGCGCGGGCATGAAATGACATGTTTGTGTGTGCTTCTGTTGTTGTTTGTTTTCTGTGTGGGAGGCGGTTTTATAGGACAAACTGAGTAAAGCTCGCCGCTCTTTCGCAATGTGAGGATGCTGCCGGAGGAATTCTATACACACAATTTCGCACCTTCCTCGACATAATATTATTTTCCACAACGCCACCAGTATAAAGGCGACTTCTTTTCTCCGAGCTGAATTGTGAAGTGTACTTTTTATTGGGTGTTCCACGCTTTTGTTGACTTTAGTAGTGCATTTCGAAACTCGTAACGAGTTACCGTGTTTTTGCTGCTGCCAGCTTTTCTTTTTCTTTTTTTTCTCACACAGTGTTGTCAGGTGTGAAGATTCTGTTTTCTTTCGTGTAGTGTTTGTCGAACTTGGCTTCCAGCGTGGTGTGTCGATTGCACGTTAGTTCTAACTTCTACGATAAAGCCGACTACCGTACTTTCCAAACTAGAGTCTGCGTACCATTCATGTTTCAAAGTTGATATCTTAGGCTGTATCCTCCCATTCCGTTTCAGGCTAAGTCCGCGTGCATCCGACGCTGATATCCGATGGAGCCAATGAAGCAGTGCCAAAAGCACTATCTTAATCCCAGTCAGCGGGAACACGGGAACATCGGCTACTATCGGAGCACTCTAACTCTAGCGGAGGCGCTCAACTGCAGCGCCTCCGCAACGCTGCAGTTGGAGTTTCACGCCTGGCCGTTAGTAGTGCTCTGATAGTACCCATGTCCCGTGTTCCCGCTAATTGTAATTGACGATAACGAATCGTCACGGCGGTCGTTGTTTCTGTTGGTTTGTTATCACCAGCTGAATGAATCACGCACAGTAAATGTGCCATAATATTGCGCTATTGCGCTTTTTAGCGTGATCGGTGTAGCCGGTTATAAATTGGATGCAATGGAATGGTTTGAAGATTGCTATGCTAACGAAACAAAAGCCGCACCTTTTTCGACTAAATAAAAAAAGTGGTGAAAACAATCAAAAGCATTGTCTCGAATTCGTTATCAATAAGAAATGTCAAACTTTAAAGTTGAGATCTTTATAACATACGTTATGTCAACTTTATGTTATTACGTGCTATGGAAATAATACGCCATCATAAGTCTGTTCTCCCAACCAACGTCAAAGTATTACTTTATCTTGTATTATTCTGGCTTAAGCTATCGTCATGCCGTTTGGAGCATTGCTACGTTTACAAACTTGTAGAAACTACTCGTTACGAAAGGAGGGTTGAGAATCACTTCGTGTGTGTTATACTATTCTCGCAGTAAGCAACTATTTCGAACCGCTTTAAATTTTTCAGTGTATGAACATCAATAATAATCCCTGGAGAAGGGGATCGAGGGGGACAAAGGACAAACGCAAATCTCCAACCACAGCTAGGTGACTGGTGCGCGACTGAAAAATCAGCCTGGTTTTGGTGTCGAACCAGAGACCTCTCCATTTCCAGGGAAGTGCTTTACTAACTGAGCTAACCAGAAGTTAGACGCCAGTAGAGCAGACGGGTCTTATCAGCTGCCACCAGTCTAACACCAACGAGGGAGAACGGCCTTCATTTTAAGGTAATGATGATGACGGAATTAATGCAAAGGTACAAGCGAGCTGGAAACGATAACTGTATTGTTCTTCTTTTCCAGCTCGCTTGCACGTTTGCATGAATCGCATTATCATCAATATATAAACATATTATGTCACTACAAACTTCGCACCACCTGATAACGTGACCATGCCGCGTTTGAGCAGCCTTAGATTTTGCCGCTATTGTTTTAGACGGGAAATGAAAGAAGCAAACTTAGCGGCAAAAAGCCACTTTGTTCCCGCTAAGGGGAATATTTTTATTAGGAAAGGTTAGCGTCCAAAGTTGCAAATTCAAAGTTACAGTCATAACTTGATTTCCGCCGCGTTCGAGAAAAGTCATTTCGAAGCAAATAATGTTTTACTTGGAGCGCCCTTTATTTAAACTGCTTTCAGTGCCTGGTGAAACTTCCTGTAGATATACTGTAGACTCGGAAAACTTAAACGAAATTAAGGGCGAGGCTTATAACAAGTGCCTCATTATCGCCCAAGAACCAATCAGATTGCGAGATTAGTCGATAAGCCTGAAGAACCAATCACGAACGGAGGAGTGTGAACATAATGTTGTGAAGCCCACGAAACCCTGCGTCTCTTTAAATTGTCGGTGACTTTATGTGAACCTTTGGTAATTACACAAATACGCAAACGAAAAAGCGGTGCTAGACTCTTTTTCCACACAAGTGTAAATAAATTATCTAGCACCTTTAAAGGGAAACTGAAGAGGTTCTGAATTTGAGGAAAAACACTTAAATCGTCTTCATTTGGCTTCCAGTCACAAATATCGATAACATTTTTATTTATTTTTTATTTAGTGCACGGAGGCTGCGGCGAATTATGTTTGAAAGCACCACTAAAGCTCTTTCTTCCCGGAGCGTGACGACATATCCAGAGGTTTCGGAATCTCCTCTCTCGCGCATCTTCAGCGCCTATCAAAGCTATGCACGCGCACTCTTGCTATTTTCAAAAAGGTCAGAATAAGACGTCACCACTGGTGTCAGTGCGAAGGAATATACCTGGCGAGCTTGCAATTACACGCTCCGCCCACACGAGCGACACGAGCTTGGTGGCCGAGAGGTCCTTTTATCACGTAACGACTGGTCGGATGTTTTTATCATGTTCTCGCGCTTAGTTACCATCTTCGGGTAAACCGAACGAGATATTTTTATTCACGGAATAAAATTACTCTAGAATTCACCTCTAACTCTTTTATTTTCGGAACCTCTTCAGCTTTTCTTTAAACATTGGAATGAAATTGAACCACTAAATGGTGTGTTTATCTAATGAAGTATTTTGGAGCTTTAATACAAAATATGCCCTTATATTTATTTAGTGACGCTGTTACTGAATCGTTTTAAAGGTCACATTCATTAATTAAAATTAACTAACTATAGAGTTTTAACGCATGATATTAGAAGTTTGTTTGCACTACGTAGCACCCATTGAACCACACTGAGCCACAGAACACCATTGTATCAAGGAGATCTAAAACGAGATCCCAGAGAGATGTAGGCGGAAAGTTTAATTTCATTTTTACGTAACCCTTTGAAAAAAGATCATGTAGACTTATACCTTTCTATGCAATGCTATAGGGTAATAGAAGCGGGAGCAAGTGAATCAATATATCAAGGTTTTAGTTTATACTTTTCTTGTTTCTGGAATTATGTAATTTATCTAAGCCGTGAACCGAATGGCGATGAACTGTGTAGCTTTTTGAAGAGGTCTTATTTCTTTACCTGAATCGTATAATGATGTTTCGCCACCGCGTTACTATTTTCGGGATTCGAGGCGCGGGTTCGTAGCTCAATTGAAGGTAGACTCAAACTCTTCGCAACATTATTTATTTTCTCTCTCGCTGTGTGAAGATGTTCACAGAGGAATAAATTTAGTACTTCATTTCTTAAAGGAGTACTAGAACCAAATAGTTTTATTAGCTGAGACCTTCAGCTAAAATTTTTCTGACTCTCACATTGACACGTATTCCAAAGCCACCAGTATGAGACTGGTTTACGTGTTTCGTTATAATGATTTGTTGAGAAGAAATATATTTTTTAAACTCTAGAAAACTAATTTGTCTTAACTTTCTAGTTTTCATTGTACAATGCTCATCTGGAAAATTACAATGCTATGCACAGGCTTCAAAGTGACTATAACTTCTTATGACGAGGAGTTCAATTTTACGCTGTAACTAAGAATCAGCTTATACTTTTGCATTTTAACGATTTTTGTTTGTTTTTAACGGTTTTTAAAGCAAACGTTTCTTTCAAATATAATACATGTGTAATCTCGTTAAGGAAAAAGTATATTTATGCGAAACTTTTGATTACATTGACGCAGATTTAACGGACAATAATTGTGTGGTTCGTTCTTTTTCAACATTAAGAAAACGCCGGATTTAGTTTGATTTGCCCGATCTTTAGATTTTTGCAAAAAAAAATAAGAATGCGTTATTTTTTAGCACTGTTACTACTGCTCGTGTCTAGACGGTTACGATTTTATAAAACTGATTTCTAATATTTCTTGTACGTCGTTTACATTCACGCCTCTGTGCTAATTTTGATTCTCACCGAAGAACCTACAAGGCGAGAAACATTTTATGCTCGAGTCAAAGACACCTTAAGAAACGCAGGTTGTGGCGTGTGTCGATGATCTGATTATCATTCCCCAGCCAATCAGATTGCGCCATTACCCGATACGAACGCTGAAGGACCAATCACGAAGCAAGAACATGCGTCTTGCTTCGTGGTGGATTCTTCGGCATTATCATTGGCTAATGGCGCAACCTCATTGGCTGAGGAGTGATAATAAGATGAACGGTGCTTGCCTCGTCCTGCATTTTTTAACTTCTCAGTGACAATCATATCAAAATATTAAAAGCAACAAAACAAAAAAATCCGTCGCCTACAAAAACTTTAAGAAACAATTTAGACGATCGAATGCTGAGAAAATATATTGGAGAACCTAAGACGTTCTCAGATAAAATTTACTTCAGAAGTTAGAAGGAAACATGAGAAGCACATTAACTAAACCGAGCACAAGCTCTTTTCTTTTTTACGGCACTTAAAGACGAATTGGAATCGTCAAAAATTCACGATGGAAACGGCGACCGCAAAAGCTTTTTCCGCGAGTTCAAAGGCGGCACGGCGCCCTTTAAACGCCGCCCTTCGCGATGGCGCTCATCCCCTGCGGCGTTTGAAATGAGTGGATGCGTTTTTCGAGTACTTGCGCTCTGCTTGAGTCTTCTCTTACGGATCTTGAAAGTCGTATGCCGACGCATCCAAGCCGTACCCTGAATTTTAGTTTAATGCATTCGTTTTGTCTTCGAGGATCTTTCGTGCATCGCAGCAGCCTCGATCTTTTTTCGTGTATCTTTTTTTTTGCTGCTCTTTCACGAAGACCAGAACCGAAATCAGTCTGCATACGATACGGAAGCGGGTAACGCTCTAAATTTAAAAGGAATACGGACTTTGGCTTGTGAGGAACGTTGCGTTTTGAGAAGGCAACTAGAAAGGTTGGGGCACAATAAATTACTTTCAGTGAGGATGGCTCTGATACTTGTTTCGGCGGAATAGCGCTTATTTTCTTTAGAATGCGATGTCATTCAAATTATTATAATATGTATTATATTCAGACGGACATGGGCAACTTTCAGGGACATTCTATGGAATAAGAAGATTTCGAGGAAATGTCAACATTCTAATTGATTTGTGTTTTGTGATACCTAGACAATTATGGTCCTCGCGAATATTACAATATTTTATCAAGAAGATAAGAAATTAGAACATTCTGTTAATGTAATTCATAAAATTCAATGCAAAAAAGTGGTGTTGTGGAATGAATACTTTACGCGTCCAAGCGTTTTATTACTACTTGTTGATATTTTATGACAGTCATCTAAAGTATTCCTGGGAACATTGCGATGTTTGTTGTTGTTCAGTTCAAATTTTCATTTTAGAGCATGCGGCGATGAGTTAATGTCAAAGAAAGCTGGGAATGGAAATATATACATTAAATGATTATTTGTGCGAGTATGGAGGCGTGCGAGTTGTGATTCAATGTGATTGAGCGAATGTTGGGGTGTGGAACTAAGAGAGCAAGCGTAAAATTTGGACATCCGGCAAGTGTGAGGGAACGGGATTGGGAAAGAGTTATAATCAGTTAATAAGTAATCATAAGAGTGTGTATCGGAGCTTGTGGATTGTGAATGATAGTGAAAGTGTGTGAGTAGTAAACCATCTGTGATCGAGCAAGTGATTGGGTGTGAAATAAAGAAAGCAAGCATACAATTTGGGGATAAACTAAGCCGAAGAACATCATGTTGAAAGAGTACTAATCAGCTGAATAAGTAATAATTAGAGTGGGTACGAAAGCTTTTATATAGTATGTGATAGTGCACGGTTTAATTGTTGGAAAGTGAAAGAGCATACAACTGTGTGAGAGAGGGGAGGGAAAAAAGATGGCATGTAAGGGAACACGTATGATAATAGTTGTAAAGTGAGAAAGCATGAAACAGTCTGAGAGAAAAAAAGATTAATAGAAAAGAAAAAAAAATGATCTGTCTATATTTGAATTCGGATTGATGCCCGATTCACATGGTGCGATTTCACTTGCCATTTCGCTGCTGCGGCGTCTTTCATGCGGCAAAAAAGCAAGGTGAAGGCTGCGGTTCCCGACGTCGCAGTAGCAAAATCGCAAGCAAAATCGCATCATGTGAATCGGGCTTGAGTGAAAGTTCTGTAGTGACTGAGGGCGTCAGTGAACACAAAACAGAAGAGAGCATGAGAATACGAGGTCTAACAGTAGAGACTGTGTCATAAGTCAACAGGTGCATCGACTATCTTGTTTGCTTGTTTTTTGTTCTGTGTAATATCGCTCTGAGTATTTATCGCCACATTTTTTTATCTTATTTTAGTTTATCAATATTTTCGTCGCAAATGACGGTCATATTCAAACTCACCTAAATCGAATAAGTGGGACCTATTTTGAAATTATTTTTGTTCGAGAAATTCCTTGGATGTCTTTGAATTTCCGAGGTCAAAGTGCGCTTTCTATGGCGCCCTAACATTCTCCAAAAAACAGTCCCGCATTGATTCTGACTTATGACACGAGGTTTTTCAGTGTTATACAATGCAAAAATTTATTAAATGCCACGTTCATCCAAAGCCCGTCTGATTGGTGGGAATTGCTGCACCTGGCAGGTCTCGAATGCTACCGAGATCAAGAAAGGCGCAAGAGATTGGAAACGTTGCGAAATATTCGTACTCCCGAAATTGAGGATTAGAGACCGTGCGAAGGTTTGGTGAGAGGCGAAACTAAGACAGAAAAAGAAAAAAAGATGGGGAAAGAAATAAAGCAAGAATGTTTGACGGAAGTGAAGAAACCTAAGCGCAGATGCTCTCGGCAGCGCTCTCAATATGGCGAACACGAGAAGCTGTAACTCTCAGAATAAAGTAATCGGTACAGTGACGCAATACTGAAGGTGTGCTTAAGAAAATCGTTATTGCGTGTGTCTGTGTTTTCTTTTCCTTATTGTGAACATTTTGTTATCTATTGTCGTATATTTTTTTATCAACTGATAGATATATAGAATAAAGGAAGCGAAGCCAAACAGAATTCTCAGGAGGGCGTATGATTTTGGAATCTTTATTTTTTCAGTTTGTTATATCTATGATCTCTCAGTTTTTCGTTTTTTTCTAGAATGATATATTTTACCGGAGGGCGGTGTTCCTGAGAAGATGCTAATACTGAGGTAAAGGTTTTCTACGGATGTTTTCAGTCGCAGATGGGAGAATTGGCCGTGTGTTTACTCACTTCTAAACTTTTTGTCAACGTGTTCTGCATATTAGCATGAATCTGTGTTTACGCTGTTGTAAACAAAATCAAAATATGAAGACGAATTACGCCGTACTGATAAAATGGGAGTGAAGGTTTGGAAGGCGTTACGAAATACCATGACCAATTTAAGAGAGAACCGTAATTTGAATTTCAGGTCTCCTCATTACCGGTGAGGTATGCTAACCACTACAGCACATCGCCCTGTCTTTTGGGCATTTTCTATGTTTCTTATGAACGCACCCAAAACGGAATATATCCTATCAGAGATGCCCAGGAGTGACATACGGCTGCGTGAAATGCGGTACGATATTTTCAAACGCACGATAAGCGCTCAGTATGCTCCAAAAGCCATCTTGTTTGTGTCTGCGAGGATTAGGGGTCACGAGGAATTAAACACGAGTCGTTTTCATCTCGATTTTCCGGTTCTTATAAAGAAAACGGTCGATAAATGCAGACAAACGAAGCGTACTAATCAAATAAAAATAAAAGTTACCAAGCAGTTGAAAGATAAAGTTTTGGGATTCCACGTCACGAATTAGGTAAACTGTTTACCTAATTATTACGAACTCTTTTTGTGGTTTATTTCCAACAGGATCACATGAACAATAAGCCGACTAGAAAAGAGGTCAACGAGAGAAATAACCAGCACACACACAAACAGTCGGTTTCATTTCGCAATGGAACCGAGTGGTCGTAGTATTATTTTGTTAGTCTCTCCTTTCGGGTTATGCGTGCCACTCTTTCATCCCATCGTTCGTTATCGACTACCGGATAATCTGGTTAGAGTCGAGTGTGGCTGTCGTGTTCTTCTTGTTCCTCTTTGCACCAATCTTCCTGTCTTCGCAGCTTTCATCGCGTCTTTTAATTGCATTATAGTTAGTCATACTGCCCCTCCCCCATCCCCCCCCCATCAAAAAAAAAAAGACGCGAAAAGAAGATTGCGTCTTTTCCGCTGTGCGATTAGCTTCTTTGCCTCCAGAATGTCTCCTTTGTACTAATGTTTTTTTATTATTATTTCAGTCTGTCGGTTGGTTCTTTGTGTTGACTTTGTATATGATCCAGACTCGCCCGCCTCATCTCTTCTCCCTTTTTTCCCATCTGTATTTTTGGATATTCTTTCTACATTTTCTTTCGCCCTATTTCATTTTTTTCTTTGTGAGTCCTTTCCCCTTTGTTTTCCTCTACAGTTCCTTTCTTTCGAAGCACCCGTGGCCCTTTACTTATTCTCTGCCTCTTTTTTCCTTTTGTACTTTGCTCTAATCAATATCAAATAAAACTGAATCCATATATTTGCTCATTTAATCGTAGAAACATGCGAAGAAAAAGCACTATCTCTATCCAAACTTCCCTCCACTCTTATCTTTCGCCTCTTTTCTCTGTCTCCGTGTTTTTAGTTCTCCCACTCCTTCTCTCCATTCGTCTCTCCGCTTTATTGGTTTACGCTTATTCGGTTCAATTGGGGTTTGTCTCCTCGAGCAGACGACAGCGGCCATTGCTGCAGACCTGTCTTCGAGTCGTGGGCTTAACTTGAGACGTCTGGAAGACCTTAATTGGGGAAAAGACGGGGATTCATTAATAACTCTTGCAAAGTAAAAAACAAAACAAAAAAACGTGCAGTTTAATAAGTTTGCGTTTGTTTTAGTTGCTCTCGAGGGAATGCGACACGGCCGCTCGAGGACAATACGTAGCTGTATTCTGCCTGCGTTCTCCCGGACGCGATGTATGCGCCAAAGGAACCAGCGGCCTCCCAATGAGCGTTGCGTGTGCCGCAGCCAACTCGTACGATTTGATGGAGTCAGGCAAGCGGCGCCCAAAGCTCACCTTCGCGTCGCTCATCGTATTTGTGCCGTCGCTATCGCCGACTAGACCAATCACGCAAGGTCGTGATGAATTCCCTGTGCCTGATTGGTTCATTCGGTAACAGTAAACACACTAGGACAACTAGCAACGTGACGACAGACTTTTGAAGCTGTTTGATTGACTCAATTTGATCCTAGCGTCGGATAAAGTTGGTCTTAACAGTGGAGCCGAGTTATATAAGTACCCTTAGACTAAGCATGAAAATATTTTTGTTTTTTGGTTAAGTATCTTGCGGGATGTTGTGCCATCTGTGAGAATGAATCAACTCATTACTAGGAATTGCTGAAATCGGTAACCCTATTTATAGTGTCGATCGTGAAACGATTCTTAAGTCTCCAGCTGCGAAAGAAAAACAGCGTGCGTGAGTGTTAGCGGTAGTAAATTGTTATTGAGATTTTCTAGCTCCAACAATAATAACGGCGGCTTATACCCTAGTTACACGAGCGCTCTTAACTGGCATTGAGCCAACGACAATTACAATTTCGAAGTGAGAGCGAAAAATAAAGGAAATAAGCTGTTTCTCTCTACCTGCACCACCTGACGGTAAAACAGGTTTAATTCAATTTAAAATAAAAAATGAGGGCCGTAATTGGCCAAACGCTACTTTAATTTTTAAAGCCAATTAGAAAGAAGAAGAAAAAAACAGGGAGGCAGCTAAACCTTGGCATTGGAACGAACCTGTAAAAAATCTTGCAGGCATTTATGATTATTTGTGTTTCTTTTTTTTTGTATAAATGTATTAATTGTTCCGCTTGGTCTTGCCTCTTGTCTTTGGTTTTCTTGACGACGAAGAAGTTGTCGTGTTCTTGTTTAGAAATTTCGTACTGAAATATATGAGAATAGAAATGGAAACAATTTAAAAATCTTACTCTTTTTTAATGTTTTTTTAAACTAATTATGTATATCTGCGTATCTTTGTATTCTCATGTATGTTTTCAATTTATTTAATAATTGTCTTTTTTCCTTTTAATGTGTATTCTTTTTGGAAAGGGGGGGGGGGCACCAGAGGTAATTTTATTTCTTCGTTCAACCTGAGTTCCACGGCGGCGCCAACAGTCATTGAGCCGCAAACGACAGTTGGGTTCAACCGGGCTGGCCTACCTCGGTTAACTGAGGGGTGTTCGCGGTTCGCCCCGAGAGAGCTAAAGATGGCGGCGTCCGTCGCATTGCCGCCGATGGCCAGCGCCAGCGAGGCACCCTCTATTACGGAAGATTGGAGGAGGAATCTAGAAAGTATCGTAGCAGCAAATGTTAGGGACTTTTAGCAAACCGTTACCCTGTTCCGCGTACCGCACTACACTGGAGCCTTTGAAGCATGCTTTTAAGTGCGCGCCCGGGTGGTACCGTGACCGCGGAGCGCGCGCTTAAAAACAAGCTTTAAAGGCTCACGTAGTGCGGTATGCGGAACACGCTAACGGTTTGCTAAAAGTCCCCATAGTCCCAAGAGGTGTGATTCGGTTCCAGAGCTGCCGCTAAAACGAGCACGGCACGCCGCGGAAGCCAACACTCGTCGAGCGCCGCCATTGTGATGTGGGTGCCGTTAAGACACTCGCTATGTCTCTCTTGCTCGAATCCCTGTGAAGCGTTCTGATTATCGTTTCTTTACTCTCAGACTAGAAAAAAAAGTTAATTATATTTGGAGGTTAACGTTTATAACGAATGAAAAATGTGCACAAAATATAATTTGCATCACATTAAAAAGGAAAAAAGAAGTTTATAGGAGATCGGTTTTGGGTTCGTTTCGGTTTCTGCCTGGATCGACAGTTGGCGTTGTTAAGCCTATGTACCCTGTAACAAAAGACAACTTAGTCCAGCTCAGTGACAGTTGGGAGGTGCCAACTTACGTTGGCTCAATGATTGTTGAAAGCTCGTGTAACTATTAGACCCGGATGCAATGTAATGAGGGTTGGAACGATACTTCCGATGCTTCTGGCAATCAGCATAGCATTAAAGGGGCACTGAAGTCATTTTTGAAAATGGTTGTTTTTGATCTGATATTGTTTAAAAGGTGTCAATTCCCGCATATAACAAGTCCTATATTACGAAACCACCTATTCATCTCAGGTCAAGAAAAAAAAACATGTGGACTCTTTTTGCTCGCGGACTACACTGTGTGGAGCAATGAAGGCCCTACAATACGCGCAGATTCCGAATGATTTTATTATAACTTGTTTCGTAGAGAGTCTGATAGGTACACATTCGAATAAGAGTCCTCTTTCTCACCGCGGGCGAAGCCATCGCTTGCAACTCGCCGACAATCGCCCTTCGTCGACCACTTCACTCGGAAGAAAAATTTTCCTAAAAGGGGTGTGTCGCGATCTTCGAACACGCTTTTAACCAGAAAATAAGCTACGCATGATTAAAATTTTGGGTTTATTGGGATTCTTAGAGCGTCGTCTAGATTGAGTTGTCACCACAGATGGACGACCTCAGAATTGACTTCAGTGCCCCTTTAAATTCACCTATATTGTGCAATCACTACCCTACCACCATAATTGTCTGATTTATCTCAAAGTAAAGTTTCAGGCAGAAAAAGGAGCAACGAGTGAAGCGGATTTATTTGGGAGATCAATTCGAATGACAGTTCTTGCCTTCTTCGCTTCACGCCCGAACAAATTTTGACGGTTGAGATTGCACGTCTCAAAAAAAAACGCAAAATCGCTTACTGAAACAGCACCCTCAAATTTTAAGAGTCAAAAAAAAAAAAAAAGAAGAAACGTCAGCGGAATTTTTTCGCAGAGACTGGTGCGGAAATTTCCGGTTGTCGGCTTGATTTAGGATAACGCGGGCCCTTCGACGCACGGCGAAAAGCTATGGAAAATCGTATAAATCGTGCGTAACGGCTCTCTCTGTCTGACGTATACATTTAAAATGTCGAGTCCCATAGACTTACGGAGCTTCAAAAAAGGAATAGACCTAACTCGAGGAAAATCCATCAGCACCATTCGTTGAACGGCGTGCTTTGAGAAAACCCCGCGAGTTCGTCGTTTGAGCGGAAACCCTAAGCACGCTATTACTTTCGGAGCCGTACGTCTCTGGTGGATCAACTGTCTTGTCTGCCAACTTTTTATTGTTGACTTCGACGGAAGTCAAGAAGTCATGCTTGAAAAATAGACTCGATTTTTCGTTTTGTTTTATTTGGGGGTTGAGGGTCCTTAAACATTAGCATCGGAGACTTGGTGACAAAACAGCGATACCAATAAAATAAAAGAGAAACTCGGAGATATTGTCACGAATGACGAGGTGACAAACAAAGAATAACTGAGGAAACTGAAATGTTTAATGGGGCGAACTTGTGCCCGAAACAAAAAGGAAACAGATGATAACAACAGAGCGTCGCGGGCGTCGAAGTCGGCGTAACAGCAGGATCGAACGCTGGGGCGAGACTGACCGCGGATCGCCACGCGGAGCCCCTTATGTACACGCGTTGGCTTCTGGAACAATCGACCTAGAAAGGTTCGGCGACTAGAACATTCGTACCTCGAACAAGCAACAGTGTTCTTGAATGTACCAGAACACTAAATTGCAAGAATAAATAAAAGACGCGTCGCTCCCAGGAATCGAACCCTGGCTCTTCGCGTGGGAAGCAAGCACGAGAACCGTTAAGCCACGGCCCGCGTTGCCTACTTGGGCAGCTGCGCGCGCGGCAATATGCTACTACACCCCGCCGGTTTTAGCTGAGTTTTCCCACACAATACGTATATAAGTCTTGCAATGAAACAGGCACGAGAGTGCAGTCGCGTCTTCGTTATTCAAAGGCACTGGTGGCACCGCGAGAAATCGGGGGAGGTGTGCCCTTAGTGGTTGTGGCTGGATGAAGAAATGAGAAAAATAGAATACCGGCTGGGTAAAGGGAGGCTTAGCAAAGAACGCGGATCGTCAATTTTATACTTTA
>JAZHYW010000304.1:0-32184 GCA_037355805.1 Ixodes ricinus
TAGCTGTGCCGGAGAGACAAGGGGCTCACAACGATGTCAAGTACGGTGTAAGCGAAGACGGAGCGGTGGTGTTTGGCGCCGGGGTGCAACGCGGGTTGCAACAGGTGCAAAGAGAAACACTCCTTGTTTAGACGCCGAGTGACGCCTCTCTGTTCGCGGAATGAGATCGTCTGGTTCCAAGTAAAAAGAAAATGACGAAGAAAAAGAAAGCCTAAGAATAATGTGTGACCTGTGGATATGTCACATAAAGCAGATTTCTCCAAGTGGGATTGCTCTTCAATACAGACAGCAGTTGAAGTTGCTCCATTTATCTGGCCAGTCTCGGTGCTTACTTTCAGAGGATGTGTGCTCACTGAGTGAAATCAATTCAGACATTTTCTGTGTCTTTAAGCTTTGGCTGAGAATACAGAAGTCAAGAAACGCTCGCTTTCATATATTCAATGTTACAAAAAAAAAGGATGTATTAATACCAGAACAAAAACTAGGTATTTAAATGTCTACAAAATGTGCAGCTGCCGAAAATATAATTAAAACAGCTTTGACACTAAAGTGGGAAAGAAAGCATCGCATATCATATCATACTCAAACTTTGATTTCTTAATGCTAATGTAAGGCGAGGAAGACAATTATTCTTCTAAAACAGCAAAACGAGAGAAACAAAATTAGAGAAGCGAGACTGTGTAAGTAACTGACTACTCCCAAACCGCATTCGTGCTTTGAAATGCTCCTGCCGCTCGCGCAAATCACAGTTTGAGAAGGGTGGGGATATAGGATGGAACTTGTTCTTTCTCACAACCGAGCAGGCAAAAACAACGGAAGTATACGACCGTTTTCACGCTGAATATGGCATCTTTGCTGTGGCCGCCAGGCTACAGTGAGCTAGAATATAGGGGTAGTAAAAAAGCGTCGGCGGCGCCCCATCAGCCGTGTGAAGCTAAAAGTGTAGACGGTCGAGGGTGGCGCTGTTGTCGATATCCAGAGGACATGGCTATTGTAACATGGCGTATTGCGTCGCGTACGTTCTCGGATGGTTTCTGTGTTGTCTATAGCCGTTTTCGCGATTTGGTTTTGCGAATGTCAAGTGCCTGGCATTATGATTATTCTGTAGGTTCGAGGCTTGTCGCTAAGCAGTGAAAATGAAGAGAAAGATGTCGGATGAGCACTGCTACGCGCCAGGATGCAAGAGCTGGGTACCCCGGTTTTTACTACATTGCCTAAGTAAGCACTAAACGTGAATTCCCAGACGTTGCAACGCCTATAAAGCATACATAGGCCACACCGATGAACCGATCATTACAAAAGCAGTCACGTTTGGCGAGAAATTCGCTGGCAGAAGTGCTTCGGAATCGAACACCAGCGCTGCCTGGTAGGTTTAGAGTTCTGTATAGGCTCCCTACGGGAGCCAGAGTTGAGCGCCTGTTTTCCACGTGCCGCCGCGCCGCCATTCGCCGAGATCCGATCACGTGAGGAGCCGGATCAAGTGCCCTGCAGGAAAGTAGACGTTGCACGCGTCCCGGCGTACGTTCCCTTGCTTTTGAGCGCGCTGCGCGCCTCGAACGCGCGGCGCCGCTATTCGCCGAATTCAGCCACGTGACGAGTGGGATCAACATGCCGTGCAGGAAAGACGGCGCTACGGAGATGAACGCGCAACTCTGGTTCCCATAGGGGGACTATACATGAACTCTAGGTAGGTTCTACACGAAGCGCCTCACCCGTAGGCCGGCGATTTTTTTCGCTACCCCTATTCCAGTTCACTGTAGCCAGGCCCCCTGTCTTCCGTCGGATAGCCTCGCTGTGCCCCAGAGCGCCCTCACCGGCGTGCTTACACATCGCGACACTCTCACCGGCCGCCGGTCTAGTACACCTTATCTTAGGTATGACAACTGTGTGCGAGAAAAACATTGTCGATATTTGTGGCACGAGTTCGTCGAAAAGGTTCTGTAGTGAGGAATGTGGGATTTTGTTTCAAATCGGCTTAATCTGCATTACTTGTCTTTATGTTTCAGTTTAACTTTTTTTTTTATTTCTGAGGGTTTTCTAGAGGGTTCTGCCCAAAAGCTGGAGAACGCGAGCTTCATACGTTTCAAAGGTGAACCTGAGATGGTATACCTACGGAAGCCATGATCTCACGCATGCAACCTAATGTTATAATTGATACAGATTTCTCGAAGTAATGGACTTGAAATGAAAGCACACAACATTCTTGACTGCGCGAGACACATACAGAAGTAGAAACACACGCACTTACTGCTCATTCATGACGAGAAATGCAGCGAAATAACCATCCGAACCGAATAGTAGCGCTTACATTTTATAGGATGTGTTTACTGGACGCCATACTTGAATCAGCTCTCCTTTGCGCATGCCCAGAACGAACCGGCATATAAAGGTTGTTAAGATTAACAATCCTAATAATCTGTAATGTACGTTGCAAACAAACGAAGAAAAAACTGTTGAAGCTTGCTGTCAGCACACGTTCAGCAGCCGCGGACTCAGCTATGACCGCCAGAGAAGAGTTAAGCGGAGTTTGGCAACTTCCGGTTCTTTAGGAAATTTTGTTTAGCTGTTGACAAAAGACGATAATGATATGCAAGCCCGTCCAAACATGATACCGAACACTATAGTCTAGAGTCTCTAGACGGTTTCGGAACCATGCCTGGCACAGGCTTTGCAGCTCATTGTCGTCGTTTGTAAACATGTTTCATACGCCTTGGTAAACACTTAGAGTAACACCAGCAGTTAAGCCATCTGAGCGTGGCGATTTTTCGGGTTTCAAGTCATCTATCGCCCTTGGTTACTTCTGAAAAGCTAATTGGTTCCTCTAAAAAGTCTTTATCGGTTCTTTCAATCTTCGAGCAGTAGATGCAGAAAGCCGTCCTCAAATCCTAACAGTGGTGGGACGCTACAACTAAACAACTTTTTATAATGTTCAACAAACGTCTCTTCGATATGAGTCAACGTTACTAAAACACTCTATTTGGGAAACTCACCCTTGCAACCTAGACGACTGGCGTCCACCAAGTCCAAACTAAATACGATAACAGCGCCACCCTTTAGCGACGAGTCAAAACATAAACGTTGCTTTATATAGCTACTGCGAGATGGCCCTGCGAGATGGCGCCCCGGCCCTTGCGCGACTCGACCTGAACCAATACGTGCAGCCGTGCAGTTCCCGGAGTGGACGCTGCGGGAGAAATGGCGGCGTTGCGATCGCGTTTAGTTTGGTTCTCGAGTACGGTTCGAAGCCACTTTTTCAAAGCAGGCTCCTATGGCAGTTTCCCAACTAAGTATTCTAGTAACATTGATATGAGTTTTATCGCTGGACAAAACTCCATTTTAGCTACATCATTATCGCGTGAGTGTTTTTTTTTTTTTTTTGTGCTGCCACCACCATTTTTTTTTTTTGGTCGGCTGCTCTTTCATCAAGAAGCGCCCTGAACGCGCCCGTATTGTCACCTCTTTGTATCGGTCGCGATCGAGGCTCTCGAGTTTTGCTTTTAAGTGGTTAATATCCTCGATGAAAACGCCAAGAGCTCGGCATTCTTCCTCTTGCAGCTTCTCCAAGTTTTTATGGTGCTCCAATTCTTGATTCTTTTGCTGATACTTGAGGAGACACGTTCTTCCAAATGCAAGTTAATTTCACCTCCTGTTTAAATGTCTCCCAGCGCTAGCTCGCACTACCTCCTTTCAGTTGCACGTCACACCAGATTGTCTTAATAAAGGAAAGGAATGGTTCATCCTTCACACATTTCGCATTCATTTTCCAAATTCCCATGAGAAATTGCCCCTTTCTTTCTGTTTACCTAATTAAAAGGTTACAAAGCATTGATCGCTAAAAGCAACGTAGTCTTAGAGAATAATCCCGACATAAATATACCAGATGCGATCAGATATTCGCCCGGTCCAGTCTAGCGTGACTGATACCTTGAAAGTGTGTGAAAGGCATACAGTTTGACATCGGCACGCAACATGCGACGTCTTTCACAACAAAATTTTCTATAATGTTATTTAATTCTAGGGTACTGGCATCTCTGTAGCGCGTTCGGTTGGACCTGTCTTCAACCTGGCACACACAATTAAAGTCACTCAAAATAACGAGAAAGCAATCGAGCTAACAATGTCGATAAATGTTTAAAAAAAACAATTAAAAAAAAACGATGCTCCTTAGCTTTATTAGGTGCATAAACACAAATGACGCGTCATTTATAACTCATAACAGAAGAGTTGCGCATAACACACCTCCCCGACGGGCAGGTCGATACCGTTTGCACGAAAGCACCTAGGGATTTTCTAAGAATCAGACTGTAGCCAGCCGAGAAATCAACAGCATGACTCACTCAGACCTCATACCGCGCCAGAAAAGGCCGCACCATGCAGTCGGTCTGGCCCTCGCTCTCGGTTTTGGTCTCCTGAATTGCGACAATGTCCAGGTCATGCTCGGTTAACAGCCGGTAGAGCTGATGCTGCCGTCGTCTGCCGCGAGTCCGCTAACCTTCAACGGAAGCCACACGCAGAGCATTTTCGAGGGAAACCTTCAAAAAACGAGTCTCAGACCTCGTACGCTGCACTCACCTCTCGCTCTACCTGGGAAAAGACGAAGAGCAGCCGCAGCCAGCGTGTCGTCCCTTCTTGCCCGTCGCCACTAACCAGGGACACTCAGTCTGCTGGAGCGACTGGTCAATTCCTTGCTCTGGGTCGCTGAGCCGCCGCTTGAGCGTCTCAGTCGCGACGTCCATTGCAGTACTATCTCCGGTGTCCAGTGCGTCAGTCGCGTCCTTATGAAGCTAGTGTCGTCTGACTGGCCGTATTCGCATTGGGATCATTTACACCAAACGCATTCTGACGTCATTGCCACGGCGGAGGCGTGGCTTTCTGGCATCGCTAAGGGCTCGTGTTGCTGCTCACCGGACGGCTAAGGGTCTTGCGACGAAATCGCCATGGTTGGAGTCGCCACCGCCTTGGCCTTTAATTTCCTCGTACATCACGAAGTTTGTGTCCCGGCTGTCGGTGGTCTTTCTGGCGGCAGTTTGAGCGTACGACCGTACGCAATCCGAGGCCTCATGCCTGAAGGCTCGCCAATCCTCGCACCTCGATACTCCACAGTCGCGTCGTATGTGTACCGTGTGTCGACAGCGGAGGCACACCGGTGCGTGTCCGGGGACAACAGCCAGCAGCGTGCCTCGGTAATGGCGCGTTCACACTGGAAGCGGATCCGCAAACGCGAAGCGGATCCGCGCGTTCTCAACCGCAAAGCGGCTGAGATCGAGCGGTTTGAGCGCGTTTTTGCCAACCGCTTCGGGACCGATTTCTCCCAACCGCTTTCACGAACCGCAAAGCGGCAACCAATCGTAACGCGGCGCTGACGTGACGTCAGTGTCTTTCAAAACAAGAGGGCACCTGTCGCTGGCGAGGCGTAGGCGCTGTAGTCCTAGCGTTACAGCAGACAAATCAACGGAGAAACGCGATGTTTACGTCCGTCACTTGAATCCGCCGCGAAAAGATTTGACACGTAATCTTAACGGGCTTCGCACCGGTGATTTGGTTCGGGAAAGAGATTGTTTATTATTTCGGGTGCCACAGTCCGAAGCTCGCTGCCTTGCTAGTCTCGGCCCGTAGAACGTCGGAACCCGCCCCTGGTCGACCGAAATGTCAGCTTTTGTACCCAATAAGATAGTCGCGTGAACTATTGAAAGCTTTCGACACCGTGCATGACCACCACGAAGGCCGATAGAGACGTCGTGAGCCTGATTGCTTAGCCAACGCAATAGACTATTTGCTTTATTACCCAAGCATCAGGGAGAATGCAGGGATTGCGTTCCACGCGCCACACGCGCTCGCCTTCCTCGTATAAAAGATTCGAAGTAAATAACCAAAATAAAGCGTTGACGAGCGCGCGTGCAATATCAATTTGTTTTAGGTTTTTGCTTTAGAAAAGTTACTACTGCTGAGGCCAGCTCGTGCGGCGCGTGGAACACCAATCCCTGCATTCTCTTTGATGCTTGGGTAATATAGCAATAGGTCATACCGCGGAGCGGGCAGGGTACCTGTGCTAGCTCGACCCGTAACGAGTACTACTAACAAAAGAAATAAAGGTACCATACTCAAGAAATAAAGTGTACGTACCAGACGATGCAGAGTGTATCTATACGGCGTTTATTTGAGCTTAATGTCAAACAAACAGTGGACTCGATCGACGTTCGAGAGACGAGAGGAGAGTCCGCCAACAACGAAGCCACGACTGGCTAGCACCGAACACATTCGCCACACCACGGTCCACCCCACCGTTCACAACTTCGAAAATGATAAGTGCGAACAACGAGAAAGAACACTGGCCCTCTTTCCCGAAAACAAGGTCAGATATTCATGCGGGAAGGGTCCACTTTGAAGAAAAAGTCGGGGGGCATCCTGTTCTGAGTCAGCAAGGCGCGCCTAGCTGGGCTGTTCTTGCCGGCGAAGTCGAGGGAAGCACAGGCGAGTTTTGCGGGTCCATGTCTCTTTTTCCGCTGCCTGAACTCGTGATGCGTGCGAACATCCAGAAGAAAAATTTCCCGGTGCCAAATTCAGGTCGTGGCCAAAATAGCAAACTTTTGGCTTTGGATCGTAGATTAAAGTGGATTTTGGATCGTAAAACAAGGTTGTCTAACCTAACTCTCAAAAGATCACGCGTTATCGCCGAGAAACCTCCAACCGCCTCTCGCCAACCGCCGACCGCCTCTCGGTGTGTCTGAACGGGGTCGCTTCGCGAACCGCATCCGCAACCGCTTCGCGAACGCGGATCCGCTTCCAGTGTGAATGCGCCATAAAGGAGGAGCTGATGCGGCAGGGACTCCGGTGTGAAGTCTTCACGGGGTACCATGCGTACGATGGCGGTCGTGGAATCCACGTCCGCCAGGCCCTCGATTCTCCACTTCTCTCGGGTGACACCCTTGACCTTCCCATATGGCTCGAAGGCCAGTCGAAGGGCGTCTGCAGATACATCGAATGCCACCCAGTGGACTTTGACCCTCAGCTCTTCGCTTTTCGAGATCAATGACCAGGCATGGTCGCCCTTTCCCCAGCATGGTCCCCGCTTGCTGAAGCTTCTCTTTGGCGGAGGTGGTGTGCAGCTTCAGCAGCCAGACGTGCCACATTTGAGGTGCGCCTTATCCTGCCACGCCTTCTCGAACTCTTACTTGGTTCAGAGGCCCCACAAAGTCTTCAGCATGGTACGACCGCCCTCGGGTATCAGCATACAGCACGAGGCTGCATTTCATCGCTTCTCCGGTGGGTAGGGTATACGCAGTATCACTGCGTAGTCATTCGGAACATCGCCGCGTACGGCATCACCGCGGCTCGGAGCCGCCGTCACGGCACTCGGAGCGGAGCCAGCGGAGCGTTCCATTCCACGTGCGCTCGCTACCGCGTTCGATAACGGAATCGCATTCCACGCATACACGCTTCGACAGCTTGTCAACGAGCGGGGATTTATATTTAGCGGCGCGTTCCACTCTTAAAGGCGAAGCTTAAGTGTTCTCCTGTAATTTTGTTTTTACAACCCAAAGTGGGGATATTTTAACTTCCTTCGCTGATGCAAGCACGTACAATGCCAAGCTTCCATGCACTACAAAAATTTAAACATAACCGCGTGGGTTGCACGTGCACTGCCTACAGTGAGGAAAAACAGAAGCTCCCCTAGCGAGCTTCTAACCGCGAATATTCCTCCGCACTAACACCAGTCCAGACGTCTTTTTATTTTACCTTTTTGAAAATAACAAGAGTGCGCGTGCATAGCTTTGATAGGCGCGAAAGATGTGCGGGTGCAGATGATTCCGAAAGTTCTTAATATGACGTCACGCTCCGAGAGAGAAAGGGTTTCAGCTGTACTTTGAGAAAGGTTTTTTGCAGCCTCCGTGCACTAAATTGAAAAAAATCTAAATCTAGATATTCGTTATTCTGGAGGCCAAAATGAAGACGATTAAAGTGTTCCTCCTCAAACACAGAACCGCTCCAGTTTCGCTTTAAGAATACACTAAAAATACACTCCAAGAGTCTCTTTTTGTTTCATAAAAGTACAAAATCAGTATACCTAATTTGTGCTGCTTTTCACCAAGGGGCCGCACCGGATGACCAGGATCCAATGTCAACTTCAAAACCCCATCGGAAGATGTCACCACACGCGGGGTTCTTTGAATCCTCGCCTTGGTAGGGTCCGGCGCCGGCTCGGGGCTGCGCCGGACTATCGATCGAAAAACCGAGAGCGGCGGAGCAAGAAGACGTCTTCACTCAAATGCCGCGACTCTTCCGAGCTAGGCAGAGCGAAAGGTCACGGGCGCAGAGGGCAGCGGATAACGAGGCATGGCAAAGAAATAAGCACAACGAATACTCCTTAGGTGACGGCCTAAGCGCAAAGAAGTAATAATAAGAATAATAAGAAGAAGAAGACAAGGTACAAAAACAAAATAGAGACTGGCGAATTTGCTGATCTGACGGCGAAGGACACGGGAAAACGAGCCTATAAAATCCAGAGTATTCGGTGTTCCGCACTCTAAGAAAAACTAATAAAAACCCGTGAGATCGCTTTCTCGCAGAAAACGAAGCAGGCAATCACGGTGAACGCGGGATCGATAGCCGAGTGTGTTAGACTACCGCAGCTCGGAGCACGGGGTGCGAAAGCTCGCACTGCAGAACCTCCTGGGTTCCATCCCCACCCCTGCCCGTTTCTGTGTCACCACTGCTCGAGGCACGTCAAAGACTCCAGGCTAGCAGGGGCACTGCACGGGCCGAATTTCTCGTCTACAACTGAGACACGTCAGGTGCCCCTTGAGGCTGGCTAACTTGCGGCTGTTGAAACATACATAAAAACACAATCAATCACGATGTATATTACCAAAGTCTAAAAAAGCAAAATTAAAAAAAGTAGAAAAAAAGTGGTGTGCGAAGAATAAGTGAGCATGACGTTTCACTTGCTCACTGTCCCTGCGTACCAGTGTTGACAACACAAAAATAAGAAGAAAAAAACGCTGAAGTAACACCGAAAAACGGCTAAAACCCGCTAAATGTAAGGCGCAGGTCAACAACGACAGTTTTAAGAACTTCTCTAATGTTTCATCAGATAATAGTAAGTTTTAGTATGATCGTTTTCAAAGACCCGCTACCGCTTCGAGCGCGCGCTTTAGAGCATGCATCGAAGTAGCAGCGCGAGCTCCCGCTACAAAGAGCGTGACCTGAAAACACGGTCTACTAAAACTCTCTATTATCTCAATGCTGTCGCGAGCCTTCTTTTCACTCACCACAATATAGTTGAGAGTGAGCAACAATAAGGAATCCATGAACTTGGCGCGGGAATTAAGCTCCTTACGACTGAGAAATATGTGCTGGAGAACATTTTGGACTGCCAGAAAGCACCTTCACGTGACTCTTAAATCCGCTAAAAACCCCGCAAATAAAACACGGCACGCTCTCCCGCTAAACATCTAAGAAAATCGCTAAATTGGCCGCATTGTAACGCTCATCGCTTTTTTTCCATATCTATTAGTTTATGAGCTTTGTCGTTAGCTGGGAGCCTTCTAAATATTTGCCGTGATTTGCTTCTCTCTGTGTTTTGAAGGAAAGTGGACAAGCAGATATCTTTTTTTTTACAGTGTGGGCAGTGGCGAACGTTATTAGATTGGGGTTGACAAGAGCGCTTGGTGCTTTTCTTCTGCGGCTTGAATTTTGCGGTTCCTAGCGAAAAAACAATGTTATCTGTTGTTTTTTTTTCGACGAAATTCCTCTCATTAGAAACAAGAAAAAACATCCCCGTCAGTTCAGAAGAAACAATTTCGTGGGCGCAGGGTGCGGTAAATTTTAACGAAGACAAGCGTTTTTTTTTATTTTTACACACCCTGACAGAACGCGCTACAGCCGCAAAAGTAAGCATCGAGAATGGAAAGAAATGATAACGAGCACCTAGAGCAAAACAGTTTAATAGCAGACAGCTATCGAAATGTCGTGGTTGATCTTTTCAGATAGTTTGTCTCGTTTCCATATAGACTCGCAGCTAAATTTAGTATATATAGGCCCGCCAGAAAACAGCTGAGAACATGCTTTGCTTGCACACAAAAATACATTTTTGGTTTTGCTTCCATTCGTTCAAAGGTTTTCCTACACTCTAAAGAAAGCCCGTGCGTCCGCTTTCCCGCACAACACTTCGAGAGCCAATCACCGCAACTTACGGAGGCAGCTCAGCGAATGACGATGCCGAGACATATGTTTAGACAAAACATGAAGTCTGAGTTGTGACATTAAGCAATGAAAAACGCCACGCTTGCATTGCTTGATGTCACAACTCAGACTGCGTTTTTGGTCTAAACATATGTTTCGGCATCGTCATTCGCTGAGCTGCCTCCGTAACTTGCGGTGATTGGCTCTTGAAGTGTTGTGCGGGAAAGTGGATGCACGGGCTTTTTTTAGAGTGTATCGGATAATTCACCACTCGTATTGGTTGTGGGGCGATAATAGTTGGAGTGAGACTCGCCATGCTCTGCGTTTCTTTAATAGTCAGTGACGTTAGAATGCATTCACTGAATGTTTTGTATCAAGAGGACCAGTGTACAAATTGGACAGATGACATTCTTGAATTATTCATTATTAATAAATATTATTAAAAATGCAGGCTCATTAAGATAGCTGCTGTTTTTAATTAGAGGAGTCTCCTCAATCACAAAATACAGATGATGAGTATAATAACTATCGTGCCGTGTTAAAAAGAACCCCGATTTTTTTAACCTGATTTATTCTAGAAATTATTTTCGCAAACATGCATTGCACCCCAAAAATGATATCGGGTTAGCCAGTATTAAAACGCATGAACACAGAAGTAAGGATGACAGATATTGTTTTTGGATCTATGAATGGAGAAAACTTTCGAGAAAGCTCAGCCCTTCACAAGTCATTGCTGAATGTGACTGGTTTTCTTTCTTACAAAAAGACTTGGATATTGTTTTTTTACGATCACACGAATTCCGGCTGTGCACCGCGATAACGTTTAGCGTCATATCGAATTTTGCTTTACTTTCGTCATAATCTACTATTAGCGCATCAACTCTTCCTAATTTTATAATACAAAATACCGTTTATATTTAAGCGTTTTTTCATCACTAGAGAATTCCGACAATGAACGCTGATACATTTAATTAGAAATTACGCTCTTAACGTCCCCGAACCCTCTTAAAGAATAAGTATCTTGCATTCTGCTGACGACAAAGTTTTCAAGTTTTGATTTTGTAACAACACTCGGGGTTTTCAAATATATTTTTATAGTTCTAGCGTGCTTCTCTAATCTCTGATTTGCAGCTTGCTGTACACAGATTACGATGCTAAGTTTCCTTGGACTAACTAAATTTCAAGAGGCTGAACTTTCTGAAACAAAATCTAAACGGATGCCAAAGAAAAAAGAGATAAAAAATCGAATGAGGGTGGTGATACCGACGAAGCAATTTTGCGGTTGGAACTCAAGCTATACGTTTTTGTTGCAACAAAACTTCTCAGCATAATTAGAAAGCACCGTTATCGTTGACTTTCTTCACTTTATTGTCGCTTATTTTGCGACTCTGTCTCAGCACATGAGCTTATTAAGAATATCATCACGCTATAAACCCCTCCCCCACAAAGAGCGGGAATTCAGGAATGTTAATAAGCGCAAAACGTTAGTATTGAGTATACAAAAAAAAATGAAGAGATTGCAGTACAGATTTTTTTAGAGCGGAATATTTTTTAATGCTCCAAAATTTAAAACAAATGTGATAGCCTTTATTTTACCTTTAAAATAATTTAGGGCTTTAGAGGCGTCGCAACATGGGAGCTCTTCAGAACTTTATGTGCTACCCCTTGAACAAACAGGCCGTACTCTTAAGAAATTTGATGCGTCTACCTTCCCTCAAAACACTTTGGAGAGCCATCCGCTGGAACGAGCCAATCACTTTGAGAACCAATCGGTGTGGACCTAATCGATGAGGAGCCAATCAAAGCCAATCACTATGTAGTACCAATAGGTGTAGAGCCAATCGACGAGAAACCAATCAAACTCAATCACTTTGGAGAGCCAATCAATGTAAAACCAATCGATGAGAAGCCATTAGAAGCTAATCACTTTGGAGAGCCAATTGATGCAGAACCAAGCGGCGAGAGGCCGATTGAAGCCAGTCACTTCGGAGCGCCAATCGATGTAGAGCCAATGTCTAAGGAGTCAATCGAAGCCAATCACCTTGGAGAGCCAATCGACGCCAATCACTTTGGAGAGCCAACCGATGAGTAGCCAATCACAATATGCTGAGCCAATCGATGGAGGGTCAACGGCTGCGGCCATGTCACGCAGTTCCGTGAAGCTCGGTGCCACAGCGCAGACTGTTTTTCCTTCGGGTCCAAACCTATTTTCAACCTCGTTATTTGCCGCGAACCCTCCGTACATTGCGGCGATTGGCTCTCCTAAGTTCTTTGCGGGACAGTAGACACCCCAGATTCCTTAATCCTTGTGCTCTGTTTCACACCCCGAACGCAGCTGACGTCACGATCGGATGGAGCCAATCAACCAGCGACGAAAATGCACCATCACGGCGCCCGCGGTCTTAGTCTATAACCGACTCAACCAATCACACGCATCCTGAACGCCTCTGTGCTCGATTGGTTTAGCCAGTGATACCCACGAGACAACGAGCCTGGCCATGACGATGCATTTTTCCTGCTGCTCGTTGGCTCCATCGTATCCTAGGCTCTGCTTCCACTTGAACCGGAAGATTGAGACGAACTGAATTGAGACCTACTCACTGGGACTGTCCGTTGTATTCAAATAGCGTTCTTTCCTCGAACCGTGTCCAATTAGCAATTACAGTTCCGCCGAACACACACGCACCTTTGCGGTATATTCCGGTGAAGCAAAGTAAATGATTAGAGGCATTAGGCCATTTCAAAAAATAATTATACGCGTGTTCAGAGTTATCGTTAAGCGATTTAGAATCGCGTTTTAAACAGTTCCTAACCGTCGGTTCTGGGCTGGTGCAGCGAGAATGTTCAACGAACCTCAGCGAGCCGTCGACAAAATTTTGGGAAAGTTTGCTCTATTTAAAAAGATATTTCATCGCTTAAAAAAAGCACCTACTTGCTGTGGGAAAACAATATCGACGTCAATGAAGGAAAACGAAAAAAGGGGCACCGGTGCAACCGTGACCAAAAATTACTTTCACTCATTGAAATGCAGATCGATATCCGCTAAATCCCGGATCTGTAGAAGGCTCGTTTGTGACGCTCAGCGTTGACGCTGATTCGAAGCGGAAAAATGCTGATACGTCATTAAATCGAGATTGATAAAAACTATTTTCTTAAAAAGAACAAGATCAGTATCCGACAAGTTTTGTTTTCTTGTTTTTGGTGTTAGCGATTGTAGAATTCAATATTGTTTAGTGCCGGAAAACACAATTGATATTCGTCGGGTCATGTCCACATCTATCAATGAAGCTGTCAACCATATCTAGGGATTTTTATAAGAGTTTATGTTGTTTCGTCAAGTGGGATTTCTCTAAGAATTGTAGATGAAAATGGTCTCGTGAAACCATTCGGCTGTCCCCCGTTTATTTGTGTTTGTTTTTCTAAACGGCAGTTTGTTTGGATATGATGGAAGTTGTTTACTTCCTGCCTGCGACACGTTGAGATTCGTCCGTGAACCTCACTTACGATTCCCGTCCTTGTCTTTGTGACCCCGGTTTCATTTGCAGTCTTCGATTTTTTAACATTTGCCGCCGGAAAGGGGGGGGGGGGGGGTGATTCGCACGACAAGTTTATTGTTAAAATGCGGACCACCTACACAGGAAGTGCAAACATTTAGTTTACTTTGTATTGAAATTCAAATATTCTTATACTATCTGACTTCGCTGTGTGTTGCCTTTGCCGCAACTTCGTTGCAAGAAAAAAGAAAGAAAAGAAGAAAAAACAGGCTTTTATGATTTATATAGGGCGGTCTATAAGGAAATTCGTCTTTCCAAAAGTGTGGTTTGGGCAAGGGTAAAGTTTTCGGAGAAACAGAAATAAGCTTCGTACATTTGTAGTAATGATGACTGCTACATTTTCTTTCTTTTCCTTCTCCGTTTTTATTAGATTCATTGTTTTTGTGCGTTGTTTTGTAATTTCTTTTTTTTTTGGGGGGGGGGGGGGGGGGGTAGTACGCAAGGTCAGTTGAGACCAACAAATGTCGATTTCGACTTAGAAAGCTTAAAGGCGTCGATTTATTACGCTAATATTTATGAGGAATAATAACTACGTTCTGTATTGGAACCTAAACACTATTTTTCTTTATAAGGCGAGCTGTGAATTCACTCAATCACGCTTCAGTTTAACGCCGGGACTGCACTCGAAGCGTTTAAACAGTTGGGCCGCCTAGGTGATTGGCAACGAAGGCAAATAAACTATTTCCGTCTCTACGTTTTAAGCTCATCTCTACTCCGATCAGATGGAGCCGATCAATCGCGCCAAAAGTGCGTCTTCACGGCGTCTTTGTGCCGTTTCCTATCGCCGACTGAACCAAACGCCGTTATCCTGGCGCTTTATTTAGGCGCCTGATTGGTTTCGTGGCTGATAGCAAACCCGAAAAGATAAGGAGCATCGTGACGGCGCACTTTTGGTCATGACTTGACTGTCTCCATCGAATCGTATAGCGTTGGCTGCGCCCGGACTTGGTCCGAAACTGGGAGTGGAGTCTAGCAGACAAGGCTGGCGCTTGTCCCTGCCCAACGTCATCACCGGTGGGTCCGTGCTGCGCGGGTCTAGCTCACGTCAGTGCCGCCGCGTCCCACAATGCGAACGCCGCAAAGCGGCAGACGCGGGAGGCACACGCGTCTGCCGCTTCGACTCTCGTCGCGGTTCAGCGCGTTTGTCGCTCGGGGCAGGTCGGGAGTCCACGAATGATGACGTCACGCGCGGCCCTCATCTTCTAGCGGGTATTGGTAGAGTGGCCCTTCAGGAACCTCGGCAGGAATCAGACGCGCACGTCGAAAGGAGTGTTTCTGAAATTAGGGTGAGATCACGAAGGAGGCAGCGAAAAAGGGGCATACGAAAAAAGAGAAAGATGGGTCGCAATAAAAAATTAAAAAAAAAAACCTCGATGGCTTCCCGAGAGATGGCGCGGAAGGAGATTGAATCCCGGGAAAAACATCATTAACTTCTTCCGTCTTCGCGTCTCCCGCGTCTCTCCAGTCTGCTGTTGGGACGAGCTGCCGCGTCGGTCTTGTCGTCCCTACGAGGAAACCCAACGAACGTACGCGCACACGCCCACGCACGCACAGACACGCAAGGGCACGCGCGTGCCTTCGGCCCGAGATGTAATTTGATGAGCGGGGCGTCTCGATGCCTGCCGTCGCGCCTTTCTCTCGCCGCAGCGTTTTCATCCTCTTCCGTGCAAGGCGGCGGTCGTGTAGGAATTTCGGTTTCTGCTGCTTGCGCGCGTCCGCGAATGAGGGCTCGAGATCGAATTCTTCGTTGGTGTAGGTTTGCGCGCATGTATACATGAAGTGTGTGTGTGTGTGTGTGAGAGAGAGAGTGCGGCGAGCGTTTGTGCATGTGTGTGTGCGTTTGGGTGCATGCATGGGTGCGCGTGTGCGTTCGCGTGTGATTTTGCTTGTCTGCACGTGCACGTATCTATATGTGTGCGCGCGCATGCATCTGTGTGACCATAACCTCCTCTATACTGACAAAGCCTGGCAGATCGCCACGAGACCCGGCCGCCGAAAGTGAAAAGGTAGAGCGGCAGACAACAGTTGAGAGGTGAGGCATGTAACGGGCGCCCCGCTGCGGCGAGACGCCGAAACACACTTCTCCCGAGCGATGGAATGTCCACTCGTGCTCCTCGCTCTCCTTGCGCTACCGCTTCTTTTCTCGTCGGGTTTGAAAACGATGTTTCCGGTCCTCACCGCTACAAAAGCTGTGCGCTGACGTCCAAGTTCCCCGAGAAATTCTCTGCGCTACCAAATCCTCGCGCTCTAAATCTGCGACCGTTAGTTCTATGGCTCCGTCGTCGAACTGCCAGGCTTTGTGAGTATAGAGGAGTCTATGACCCAGGATATGTGGGTTCTGCAGCGCGAGCTTTCGCTTCACATGCTCCGAGCACGTGTGCGCTAAAGTCACTAGATTCTGGGAAAGTAGCGCCAAGCTCCTCGTATGGTCGTCTTTCTTGGTCCGTGAAATGAGCAATTTCTTCTTGACCTCTCTGTTCTTGGTAAACCGATCTAAATTCGCTTGTGACGGGTAGCTTTATGGAGACGTTTCTTGTATACCGAGATTTTGTTATCCACACTCCGGCGAAACAAGCGTACATCGTACAACCACCACATGTTGTGTTGGTGCTTGGAGACACTGAAAAATAAGTTTACTGTTTTAGAATACGCAAGAACAATATAATTGGCAACAGAAATCCTCTGGAGATGGACATGATTGATAAGTTGATTGCATACACAGTGCCAAAGACGCTTATATTGGCGAGGAACCCTTCCGGTACGGCGATGCTCCATGGTGATTTTGGCGCGACTGCTCTATAAACCGACCCTCTGGAAGCTTCGAAGATTTGAATGGACCAAGATGGCGATTTCTATGGCAACGTCGGCAGATTAGCCAATCGCCTTGCAAGGTTTTGGTCATCCGTATGTTAGTATCTGTTTGTGTCCGGCTAGCAGGGGGGGAAGGCAATGGCGCTACTTTCCCAGGGTCCAGTAGTAGTAGTAGTAGTAGTAGTAGTAGTAGTAGTAGTAGTAGCAGTAATAGTTTATAGTAGTATTATAATAGTGACTTTAGTGTGGATCAGCCTTTAAGAGTGCTAGTGTAACTAGGGTATGAGACGTTTTAATGTTTTGTGTATATTTTTAATCATTGCCGGTTAAAAGCCACTGAGGTGGCTGTGAAACAAAATAGTATCGAACCATTCCGACAAGCCATAATTTGATTGCGAAAATTATTTCTTTAATTGATAACAACATTCAATTGTTTTGGCATACGTGGCGGAATCGCAACTGGCGGAATCCCTTTTTGGGCACCCATTTCATTTTGATCTAGCCGTTCATTTATACCGACGCACACTGGAACGCGCGCAAAAGAGGCTGTGGTGCACCCGCAGTCTCGCGTTTGTTGTTCTCACTCTCTGGCTCGCTCACTGCGGGCATCCAGGCATCTGACATCCAAACAACTGGATCTTTTTCTATCTTTCACGTGGCGTTCCAAGCGGTGTACGACGGCAAGTGCACATAAAGCTATTCTTGAACACGTGTCTTCATCTGTATTTTATATGTTAAGAAACTGCAACTTGCCGTAACTGAATGGGAAAAGTTTGAGGTCTAACACTAAACTTCACGTGTAATATATCGATTTGAAAGTTCTGCAAAATGTAATGTCGAAGGATGCTTCGTGACTTAATGTCTCGAAATTTTGATTAGTTGACGTGATTCCGTTTTAATAGCACGATAAAATAATTCCAGATTAATCTTTACTTTTTATTTTAATATTCACAACATCTGTACAGTTCATTGATTACTTTTTTACTTCACTTTATCCAACCGACCGTTCACGTAAATTATCGCGTACGAGGGGCGTTATAACTAAAAAAATCAATTGTTCAACATTAGAGACTGAGGTGTATTAAACTCTGAATAATAAACTAACAACTAAGAATAATCGTAATATTGACACATTAAAGTATAGTTCAAAAAAGTTTCTTTTTAATTTGACATTAACATTATGACTGTACAGTACATAAAACGAAAGATATAAACCGTCAAAAAAGAAGCAAAACGTCATGCACAGTGGGGTTGCACCTTAAGGTTGAGCATATTATATAGTAGGCCACGCGTGGAATACATATTTACCTTCTTTCTTCGTGATTCGTTATGCGGCAGTCTTATCGCCCAATCCGGCCATTTTATTAGCTGCAATGAGATCATAAAACTCCCACGACTCGCCTCACCCAGCGTTTCTTAAAATGTTAGTAATTATGCAATTAATTGTTCAGGAGGCTAGCGTTACCTTTGTCGACCCAACAAACAAAAACGTGCCTTTAGGAATGACGGGTCAAAGCGGCAACGTAGAGGACGGAACTGCGGTTTCTATCACTCCTAGCCGACTGTAAAGCGGAGGTCTCGGCTGTTTAGCAAACACAATTAAGAAGAAGGAGGGCAGGAGCACTTAACCCCGATGGCCGGAAGCCCCCTTCCCAATTCTGGCTGCCTTCCAATTTGCTTTAACGAGACGACTTTCCAGATTGGCTCCCATTCTTTGTCGCCGCGCACTCTTTGTAGTTTTTTTTTATTACATCCCCTTCTTAACTCGAATGTTAGGAAGATATCTAGACGCCAAGGCAATGAATTTCGCTTCTTTTTATGCCTCTCCGCATTGTGGAATGTCTGGTTCTATTACCAGAGCGTATGTATACGCCATCGTTTCGCTTAGAGCCGACAAGCGCGTTCACTATATGCGGAGTGTTATTGTGAATGGGATAGTAACAGCAGAGCGGAACGCTTGATAAAACTTGAATTCTTGAAACGCAAATAAAAATCGATTCCCGATTCTCTAGGTGAGAATTGTTCTCCTCGAATGCTAGGGTCCCCGGCGGTTTTAGAAGCGCGGAGCGTCGCTTATCCTGTTCAGGCTTCTTGCTTTGTGATTCTGATTCTTCAGTCCGAAGTAAACAAGGGGCAGTAATGGGATGCGCAAGACCCGGAACGGCCCGAGTTCTTTTTTTTTTTTAGTTCTTAGTGTGCTTTTAGTGCCTTTAGTGCCTTTAGCTTGCATTGCTCTGCCGTGCTAGTTGACTCAACTGCCACTTGTTTTGAAAGGGGCTGCAGTTGGATTATGACTCACGATGTTGAGCCTACGGCAAAATTGCCTAGAGGTAACTTGAACTTAAACAATGCGAAACTCGAACATCATCAAGGGGGATAGCCGAGTCCACCACGACTGGAGGCTTCTGTGGCGCCGGAGAGAGAGGAAATTTCGACCGCCTCAGAAAGAAATTTATTGGAGGTTCCAGAAGAGCTATGAGAAGCAGCAAAATTAAGGCCGTTCTAGTAAAAGGACATACCCCCAGAGGCGCTAGGATATTTAAAATGAAATCGCCCAATGCTTTCCTTGTGGCATCGTACGTGATTATTTATTGCTCATGAGTTTCATCTAAGCTGCCCAACAAGTGACAAGAAAGCGGAACGAGTCTTACCATGGCCATTTGCTTCCATGACTTATGAAACCAGATATTTAGAATCGCTTAAAATGCCTAATTTTATTGTTTGTGTAGTTTAATCTACTGAAGGCTACGAATGGGTTTATAATTGGTTGAAAATGGACGGTTAATGCAGTTTTATTTCCACATAAAACATAATAAAACAAAGGTGGTTGTTAAGTATCCTTGCTATGGGCCAATTTTTGTAGTAGCTTCGTGAATTTATTATTAAAGGTTTCAGAGTTAAAATATAGACGCTCCAAACCGTGATTGCACGGAATTAACTAAACTCGTATCTGTTTATTTTTTACTTGTTTGCATTTTTCTGCAATATTTATATTATGCGTTACAAAACTTGCGAAATTCTGAGCTATCGCTGCGCAAAGCCCGATATTAGTTTACCTTCTTCCCTTGCCACAAATTATTTGCTGTTTTATTAATGCTCTCCGTGGATCTTTCTTGGCTGCGACGTGAACATAGAAAGCGGACATACCACCGCGAGCAAGGCATTAAGACATCATGACTCACAAATTACTACGAGGTTGGCAGAAAATTGGTCCAGAAACTCGCATACTCCACGAAATCTTCGCGCAACTCATTTCGATGTCGTCACCCACCCGCTTGTTGGAGCGCAGTCGGCAAGTTTTAAATCACTCTGTCGTGCCGCAGCGACGTTCCTTCGAAACCCTACCGCCGCATTTTTAATTCCCATATTCTAGTTTAGTTGTTATTTCTTTCTCGGAGCTCACCATTTTTTTACACTTTACTTCGCTAACGCGCCAAAAAAATGATGATGTCCCAACAAGGAGCTCCACACCCTTTGTACGCGCGGGCATGAAATGACGTGTTTGTGTCTGCTTCTGGGTTTTTTGTTTTTTTGTTTTTTGTGGGAGGCGGCTTTATAGGAAAAACTGAGTGAAGCTCGCCGCTCTTTCGCAATGTGAGGATGCTGCCGGAGGAATTCTATACACACCATTTCGCACCTTCCTCGACATAATATTATTTTCCACAACGCCACCAGTAAAAAGCCGACCTCTCCTTCTTTGAGCTGAGTTGTGAAATGTACTTTTTATTGGGTGTTCCGCGCTTTTGTTGACTTTAGTAGTGCATTTCGAAACTCATAACGAGTTACCGCGTTTTTCTGCTCCCAGCTTTTTTTTTCTTGTTTTTTCTCACACAGTGTTGTCAGGTGTGAAGATTTTGTTTTCTTTCGCGTAGCTTTTGTCGAACTTGGCTTCCAGCGTGGTGTATCGATTGCACGTTAGTAACCTCTGCGATAAAGCCGACTACCGTACTTTCCGAGCTAGAGACCGCGTACTATACATGTTTCAAAGTTGATATTTTAGGCTGTATCCTCCTATTTTGTTTCGGGTTCAGTCCGAGTGCAGCCGACGCTGATATCCGATGGAGCCAACGAAGCAGTGCCAAAAGCACTATCTTAATCCCAGTCAGCGGGAGCACGGAAGCATCGGCTACTATCAGAGGACTCTAACGACCCGGTGCTTAACTGCAGCGCCTCCGCAACGCTGCAGTTGCAGTTGCACACCTAGCCGTTAGTGTGCTCTGATAGTACCCGATGCTCCCGTGTTCCCGCTAACTCTGATTGAGATTGCACATCGTCACGGGGGTCGTGGTTTTTGTCGGTTTGTTATCACCGGCTAAACCAATTAAGCACAGTAAATGTGCCATGATATTGCGCTCTTTTGTTCGTGATCGGTCTAGCGGTTATAGCTTAAATACAGTGGAATTGTTCAAAGATTAATATGCAAGCCAAACAAAAACCGGACCTTATTCGACTAAATAATATATTGGTGAAACCAATCGAAGGCATTGTCTCGAATTCGTTATCAATAAGAAATGTCAAACTTTAAATTTGAGATCTTTATAACGTACGTTATGTCAACTTTATGTTTTTACGTGTTATGGGAATAATACGCCATCATAAGCCTGTTCTGCCAACCACCATCAAAGTATTGGTTTTTCTTGTCTTATTCGGGCCTAACCCAGCGTCATGCCGTTTGGAGCATTGCTACGTTTACAAACTTGTTGCAACTACTCGTTACAAAAGGAGGGTTGAGAATCACTTCATGTGTGTTATACTGTTCTCGCACTGAACAACTATTTCAACCGCTTTAAGTTTTTGAATGTATGGACACCGATAATAATTTCTGGAGAACGAAATCGAGGGGGACAAAGGGCAGAAACAATTATCCAACCACAACTAGGTGACTGGTGCGCGACTGAAAAAATCAGCGTGGTCCGGGTGTCGAACCAGGGACCTCTCCATTTCCAGGGGAGCGCTCTACCAACTGAGCTAACCAGGAGTTAGACATCAGTAAAGCAAACGGGTTTTTTCGGCTGCCACCAGTCTAACACCAACGAGGGTGAACGGCCTGCATTTTAAACTCATGATGATAATGCAGTTAATGCAAAGGTACAAGCGAGCTGGTAAGAGTAACGGTATCGTTCTTCTTTTCTTGTTCGCTTGCACGTTTGCATTAATCGCATTATCGTCCATATATAAACATATCATGTCATTATAAACTTCGCACCACGTGATAACGTGACCATGCCGAGTTTTAGCAGCCTTAGATTTTGCCGCTATTGTTTTAGACGGGAAATGAAAGAAGCAAACTTAGCGGCAAAAAGCCACTTTGTTCCCGCTAAGGGGAATATTTTTATTAGGAAAGGTTAGCGTCCAAAGTTGCAAATTCAAAGTTACAGTCATAACTTGATTTCCGCCGCGTTCGAGAAAAGTCATTTCGAAGCAAATAATGTTTTATTTGGAGCGCCCTTTATTTAAAACTGCTTTCAGTGCCTGGTGAAACTTCCTGTAGATATACTATAGACTCGGAAAACTTACGAAATTAAGGGAGAGGCTTATAACAAGTGCCTCATTATCACCCAACAACCAATCAGATTGCGAGATTAGTCGATCAGCATGAGGAGCATGATGTTGTGAAGCCCACGAAACCCTGCGTCTTTTTAACTGTTGGTGACTTTATGTGAACCTTTGGTAATTACACAAATACGCCAACGAAAAAGCGGTGCTAGACTCTTTTTCCACACAAGTGTAAATAAATTATCTAGCACTTTTAAAGGGAAACTGAAGAGGTTCTGAATTTGAGGAAAAACACTTAAATCGTCTTCATTTGGCTTCCAGTCACAAATATCGATAACATTTTTATTTATTTTTTATTTAGTGCACGGAGGCTGCGGCGAATTATGTTTGAAAGCACCACTAAAGCTCTTTTTTCCCGGAGCGTGACGACATATCCAGAGGTTTCGGAATCTCCTCTCTCGCGCATCTTCCGCGCCTATCAAAGCTATGCACGCGCACTCTTGCTATTTTCAAAAAGGTCAGAATAAGACGCCACCACTGGTGTCAGTGCGAAGGAATATACCTGGCGAGCTTGCAATTACACGCTCCGCCCACACGAGCGACACGAGCTTGGTGGCCGAGAGGTCCTTTTATCACGTAACGACTGGTCGGATGTTTTTATCATGTTCTCGCGCTTAGTTACATCTTCGGGTAAACCGAACGAGATATTTTTATTCACGGAATAAAATTACTCTAGAATTCACCTCTAACTCTTTTATTTTCAGGTACCTCTTCAGCTTTTCTTTAAACATTGGAATGAAATTGAACCACTAAACGGTGTGTTTATCTAATGAACTATTTTTGAGCTTTAATACAAAATATGCCCTTATATTTATTTAGTGACGCTGTTACTGAATCGTTTTAAAGGTCACATTCCTTAATTAAAATTAACTAACTATAGAGTTTTAACGCATGATATTAGAAGTTTGTTTGCACTACGTAGCACCCATTGAACCCCACTGAGCCACAGAACACCATTGTATCAAGGAGATCTAAAACGAAATCCCAGAGAGATGTAGGCGGAAAGTTTAATTTCATTTTTACGTAACCCTTTCAAAAAAGATCATGTAGACATACCTTTCTATGCAATGCTATAGGGTAATAGAAGCGGGAGCAAGTGAATCAATACATCAAGGTTTTAGTTTATACTTTTCTTGCTTCTGGAATTATGTAATTTATCTAAGCCGTGAACCGAATGGCGATAAACTGTGTAGCTTTTTGAAGAGGTCTTATTTCTTTACCTGAATCGTATAATGATGTTTCGCCACCGCGTTACTATTTTGGGATTCGAGGCGCGGGTTCGTAGCTCAATTGAAGGTAGACTCAAACTCTTCGCAACATTATTTATTTTCTCTCTCGCTGTGTGAAGATGTTCACAGAGGGATAAATTTAGTACTTCATTTCTTAAAGGAGTACTAGAACCAAATAGTTTTATCAGCTGAGACCTTCAGCTAAATCTTTTCTGACTCTCACATTGACACGTATTCCAAAGCCACCAGTATGAATGGTTTACGTGTTTCGTTATAATGATTTGTTGAGAAGAAATATATTTTTTAAACTCTAGAAAACTAATTTGTCTTAACTTTCTAGTTTGCATTGTACAATGCTCATCTGGGAAATTACAATGCTATGCACAGGCTTCAAAGTGACTATAACTTCTTATGACGAGGAGTTCAATTTTACGCTGTAACTAAGAATCAGCTTATATTTTTACATTTTAACGATTTTTGTTTGTTTTTAACGGTTTTTTGAAGCAAACGTTTCTTTCAAATATAATACATCTGTAATTTCGTTAAGGAAAAAGTATTTTTATGCGAAACTTTTGATTACATTGACGCAGATTTAACGGACAATAATTGTGTGGTTCGTTCTTTTTCAACATTAAGAAAACGCCGGATTTAGTTTGATTTGCCCGATCTTTAGATTTTCGCAAAAAAAAAATAAGAATGCGTTATTTTTTAGCACTGTTACTACTGCTCGTGTCTAGACGGTTACGATTTTATAAAACTGATTTCTAATATTTCTTGTACGTCGTTTACATTCACGCCTCTGTGCTAATTTTGATTCTCACCGAAGAACCTACAAGGCGAGAAACATTTTATACTCGAGTCAAAGACACCTTAAGAAACGCAGGTTGTGGCGTGTGTCGATGATCTGATTATCATTCCCCAGCCAATCAGATTGCGCCATTACCCGATACGAACGCTGAAGGACCAATCACGAAGCAAGAACATGCGTCTTGCTTCGTGGTGGATTCTTCGGCATTATCATTGGCTAATGGCGCAACCTCATTGGCTGAGGAGTGATAATAAGATGAACGGTGCTTGCCTCGTCCTGCATTTTTTTAACTTCTCAGTGACAATCATATCAAAATATTAAAAGCAAAAAAAAAAATCCGTCGCCTACAAAAACTTTAAAAAACAATTTAGACGATCGAATGCTGAGAAAATATATTGGAGAACCTAAGACGTTCTCAGATAAAATTTACTTCAGAAGTTAGAAGGAAACATGAGAAGCACATTAACTAAACCGAGCACAAGCTCTTTTCTTTTTTTACGGCACTTAAAGACGAATTGGAATCGTCAAAAATTCACGATGGAAACGGCGACCGCAAAAGCTTTTTCCGCGAGTTCAAAGGCGGCACGGCGCCCTTTAAACGCCGCCCTTCGCGATGGCGCTCATCCCCTGCGGCGTTTGAAATGAGTGGATGCGTTTTTCGAGTACTTGCGCTCTGCTTGAGTCTTCTCTTACGGATCTTAAAAGTCGTATGCCGACGCATCCAAGCCGTACCCTGAATTTTAGTTTAATGCATTCGTTTTGTCTTCGAGGATCTTTCGTGCATCGCAGCAGCCTCGATCTTTTTTCGTGTATTTTTTTTTTGCTGCTCTTTCACGAAGACCAGAACCGAAATCAGTCTGCGTACGATACGGAAGCGGGTAACGCTCTAAATTTAAAAGGAATACGGACTTTGGCTTGTGAGGAACGTTGCGTTTTGAGAAGGCAACTAGAAAGGTTGGGGCACAATAAATTACTTTCAGTGAGGATGGCTCTGATACTTGTTTCGGCGGAATAGTGCTTATTTTCTTTAGAATGTCATTCAAATTATTATAATATGTATTATATTCAGACGGACATGGGCAACTTTCAGGGACATTCTATGGAATAAGAAGATTTCGAGGAAATGTCAACATTCTAATTGATTTGTGTTTTGTGATACCTAGACAATTATGGTCCTTGCGAATATTACGCTATTTTATCAAGAAGATAAGAAATTAGAACATTCTGTTAATGTAATTCATAAAATTCAATGCAAAAAAGTGGTGTTGTGGAATGAATACTTTACGCGTCCAAGCGTTTTATTACTACTTGTTGATATTTTATGACAGTCATCTAAAGTATTCCTGGGAACATTGCGATGTTTGTTGTTGTTCAGTTAAAATTTTCATTTTAGAGCATGCGGCGATAAGTTAATGTCAAATAAAGCTGGGAATGGAAATATATACATTAAATGATTATTTGTGCGAGTATGGAGACGTGCGAGTTGTGATTCAATGTGATTGAGCGAATGTTGGGGTGTGGAACTAAGAGAGCAAGCGTAAAATTTGGACATCCGGCAAGTGTGAGGGAACGGGATTGGGAAAGAGTTATAATCAGTTAATAAGTAATCATAAGAGTGTGTATCGGAGCTTGTGGATTGTGAATGATAGTGAAAGTGTGTGAGTAGTAAACCATTGTGATCAAGCAAGTGATTGGGTGTGAAATAAAGAAAGCAAGCATACAATTTGGGGATAAACTAAGCCGAAGAACATGATGTTGAAAGAGTACTAATCAGTGAATAAGTAATAATTGGAGTGGGTACGAAAGCTTTTATATAGTATGTGATAGTGCACGGTTTAATTGTTGGAAAGTGAAAGAGCATACAACTGTGTGAGAGAGAGGAGGGAAAAAAGATGGCATGTAAGGGAACACGTATGATAATAGTTGTAAAGTGAGAAAGCATGAACGTCTGAGAAAAAAAAGATTAATAGAAAAGAAAAAAATGATCTGTTTATATTTGAATTTGGATTGATGCCCGATTCACATGGTGCGATTTCACTTGCCATTTCGCTGCTGCGGCGTCTTTCATGCGGCAAAAAAGCAAGGTGAAGGCTGCGGTTCCCGACGTCGCAGTAGCAAAATCGCAAGCAAAATCGCATCATGTGAATCGGGCTTGAGTGAAAGTTCTGTAGTGACTGAGGGCGTCAGTGAACACAAAACGGAAGAAGCATGAGAATACGAGGTCTAACAGTAGAGACTGTGTCATAAGTCAACAGGTGCATCGACTATCTTGTTTGCTTGTTTTTTGTTCTGTGTAATATCGCTCTGAGTATTTATCGCCATATGTTTTTATCTTATTTTAGTTTATCAATATTTTCGTCGCAAATGACGGTCATATTCAAACTCACTTAAATCGAATAAGTAGGACCTATTTTGAAATTATTTTTGTTCGAGAAATTCCTTGGATGTCTTTGAATTTCCGAGGTCAAAGTGCGCTTTCTATGGCGCCCTAACATTCTCCAAGAAACAGTCCCGCATTGATTTTGACGTATGACACGAGGTTTTTCAGTGTTATACATTGCAAAAATTTATTAAATGCCACGTTCATCCAAAGCCCGTCTGATTGGTGGGAATTGCTGCACCTGGCAGGTCTCGAATGCTACCGAGATCAAGAAAGGCGCAAGAGATTGGAAACGTTGCGAAATATTCGTACTCCCGAAATTGAGGATTAGAGACCGTGCGAAGGTTTGGTGAGAGGCGAAACTAAGACAGAAAAAGAAAAAAAAGATGGGGAAAGAAATAAAGCAAGAATTTTTGACGGAAGTGAAGAAACCTAAGCGCAAATGCTCTCGGCAGCGCTCTCAATATAGCGAACACGAGAAGCTGTAACTCTCAGAAAAAAGTAATCGGTACAGTGACGCAATACCGAGGTGTGCTTAAGAAAATCGTTATTGCGTGTGTCTGTGTTTTCTTTTCCTTATTGTGAACATTTTGTTATCTATTGTCATATTTTTTTATCAACTGATAGATATATAGAATAAAGGAAGCGAAGCCAAACAGAATTCTCAGGAGGGCGTATGATTTTGGAATCTTTATTTTTTCAGTTTGTTATATCTATGATCTCTCAGTTTTTTTTTTTCTAGAATGATATATTTTACCGGAGGGCGGTGTTTCTGAGAAGATGCTAATACTGAGGTAAAGGTTTTCTACGGATGTTTTCAGTCGCAGATGGGAGAATTGGCCGTGTGTTTACTCACTTCTAAACTTTTTGTCAACGTGTTCTGCATATTAGCATGAATCTGTGTTTACGCTGTTGTAAACAAAATAAAAATATGAAGACGAATTACGCCGTACTGATAAAATGGGAGTGAAGGTTTGGAAGGCGTCGAAATCACAATTTAAAGGAACAAACAGTTAGGGCGCAGGCGAGCTGGTGTAGGTTTACCATTTTGTTAGACCACCTGAGACTGGGTGGAAGAAACACGACGACGACCGTAATTTGAATTTCAGGTCTTCTCATTACCGGTGAGGTATGCTCACCACTACAGCACATCGCCCTGTCTTTTGGGCATTTTCTATGTTTCTTATGAACGCACCCAAAACGGAATATATCCTATCAGAGATGCCCAGGAGTGACATACGGCTGCGTGAAATGCGGTACGATATTTTCAAACGCACGATAAGCGCTCAGTATGCTCCAAAAGCCATCTTGTTTGTGTCTGCGAGGATTAGGGGTCACGAGGAATTAAACACGAGTCGTTTTCATCTCGATTTTTCGGTTCTTATAAAGAAAACGGCCGATAAATGCAGACAAACGAAGCGTACTAATCAAATAAAAATAAAAGTTACCAAGCAGTTGAAAGATAAAGTTTTGGGATTCCGCGTCACGAATTAGGTAAACTGTTTACCTAATTATTGACGAACTCTTTTTGTGGTTTATTTCCAACAGGATCACATGAACAATAAGCCGACTAGAAAAGAGGTCAACGAGAGAAATAACCAGCACACACACAAACAGTCGGTTTCATTTCGCAATGGAACCGAGTGGTCGTAGTATTATTTTCTTAGTCTCTCCTTTCGGGTTATGCGTGCCACTCTTTCATCCCATCGTTCGTTATCGACTACCGGATAATCTGGTTAGAGTCGAGTGTGGCTGTCGTGTTCTTCTTGTTCCTCTTTGCACCAATCTTCCTGTCTTCGCAGCTTTCATCGCGTCTTTTAATTGCATTATAGTTAGTCATACTGCCCCTCCCCCATCCCCCCCCCTCAAAAAAAAAAGACGCGAAAAGAAGATTGCGTCTTTTCCGCTGTGCGATTAGCTTCTTTGCCTCCAGAATGTTTCCTTTGTACTGATATGTTTTTTTATTATTATTTCAGTCTGTCGGTTGGTTCTTTGTGTTGACTTTGTATATGATCCAGACTCGCCCGCCTCATCTCTTCTCCCTTTTTTTGCCATCTGTATTTTTGGATATTCTTTCTACATTTTCTTTCGCCCTATTTCATTTTTTCTTTGTGAGTCCTTTCCCCTTTGTTTTCCTCTACAGTTCCTTTCTTTCGAAGCACCCGTGGCCCTTTACTTATTCTCTGCCTCTTTTTTCCTTTTTGTACTTTTGCTCTAATCAATATCAAATAAAACTGAATCCATATATTTGTCATTTAATCGTAGAAACATGCGAAGAAAAAGCACTATCTCTATCCGAACTTCCCTCCACTCTTACCTTTCGCCTCCTTTCTCTGTCTCCGTTTTCTTTACTTCTCCCACTCTTTCTCTCCATTCGTCTCTCCGCTTTATTGGTTTACGCTTATTCGGTTCAATTGGGGTTTGTCTCCTCGAGCAGACGACAGCGGTCATTGCTGCAGACCTGTCTTCGAGTCGTGGGCTTAACTTGAGACGTCTGGAAGACCTTAATTGGGGAAAAGACGGGGATTCATTAATAACTCTTGCAAAGTAAAAAACAAAACAAAAAAACGTGCAGTTTAATAAGTTTGCGTTTGTTTTAGTTGCTCTCGAGGGAATGCGACACGGCCGCTCGAGGACAATACGTAGCTGTATTCTGCCTGCGTTCTCCCGGACGCGATGTATGCGCCAAAGGAACCAGCGGCCTCCCAATGAGCGTTGCGTGTGCCGCAGCCAACTCGTACGATTTGATGGAGTCAGGCAAGCGGCGCCCAAAGCTCACCTTCGCGTCGCTCATCGTATTTGTGCCGTCGCTATCGCCGACTAGACCAATCACGCAAGGTCGTGATGAATTCCCTGTGCCTGATTGGTTCATTCGGTAACAGTAAACACACTAGGACAACTAGCAACGTGACGACAGACTTTTGAAGCTGTTTGATTGACTCAATTTGATCCTAGCGTCGGATAAAGTTGGTCTTAACAGTGGAGCCGAGTATATAAGTACCCTTAACTAAGCATGAAAATATTTTTGTTTTTTGGTTAAGTATCTTGCGGGATGTTGTGCCATCTGTGAGAATGAATCAACTCATTACTAGGAATTGCTGAAATCGGTAACCCTATTTATAGTGTCGATCGTGAAACGATTCTTAAGTCTCCAGCTGCGAAAGAAAAACAGCGTGCGTGAGTGTTAGCGGTAGTAAATTGTTATTGAGATTTTCTAGCTCCAACAATAATAACGGCGGCTTATACCCTAGTTACACGAGCACTCTTAACTGGCATTGAGCCAACGACAATTACAATTTCGAAGTGAGAGCGAAAAATAAAGGAAATAAACTGTTTCTCTCTACCTGCACCACCTGACGGTAAAACAGGTTATAATTCAATTTAAAATAAAAAATGAGGGCCGTAATTGGCCAAACGCTACTTTAATTTTTAAAGCCAATTAAAAGAAGAAGAAACAAAACAGGGAGGCAGCTAAACCTTGGCATTGGAACGAACCTGTAAAAAATCTTGCAGGCATTTATGATTATTTGTGTTTCTTTTTTTTTTTGTATAAATGTATTAATTGTTCCGCTTGGTCTTGCCTCTTGTCTTTGGTTTTCTTGACGACGAAGAAGTTGTCGTGTTCTTGTTTAGAAATTTCGTACTAGAAATATATGAGAATAGAAATGAGAAACAATTTAAAAATCTTACTCTTTTTTAATGTTTTTTTAAACTAATTATGTATATCTGCGTATGTTTGTATTCTCATGTATGTTTTCAATTTATTTAATAATTGTCTTTCTTCCTTTTAATGTGTATTCTTTTTGGAGAGGGGGGGGGGACATCAGAGGTAATTTTATTTCTTCGTTCAACCTGAGTTCCACGGCGGCGCCAACAGTCATTGAGCCGCAAACGACAGTTGGTTCAACCGAGCTGGCCTACCTCGGTTAACTGAGGGGGTTCGCGGTTCGCCCCGAGAGAGCTAAAGATGGCGGCGTCCGTCGCATTGCCGCCGATGGCCAGCGCCAGCGAGGCACCCTCTATTACGGAAGATTGGAGGAGGAATCTAGAGTATCGTGCAGCAAATGTTAGGGACTTTAGCAAACCGTTACCGTTCCGCGTACCGCACACTGGAGCCTTTGAAGCATGCTTTAAAGCGCGCTCGGGTGGTACCGTGACCGCGAGCGTTCAAAACAAGCTTTAAAGGCTCAGGTGGTATGCGGAACACGCAACGGTTTGCTACAGTCCCAAAGGTGATTCGGTTCCAGAGCTGCCGCTAAAACGGCACGCCGCGGAAGCCAACACTCGTCGAGCGCCGCCATTGTGATGTGGGTGCCGTTAAGACACTCGCTATGTCTCTCTTGCTCGAATCCCTGTGAAGCGTTCTGATTATCGTTTCTTTACTCTCAGACTAGAAAAAAAAGTTAATTATATTTTGAGGTTAACGTTTATAACGAATGAAAACTGTGCACAAAATTAATTTGCATCACATTAAAAAGAAAAAAGAAGTTTATAGGAGATCGGTTTTGGGTTCGTTTCGGTTTCTGCCTGGATCGACAGTTGGCGTTGTTAAGCCTATGTACCCTGTAACAAACAGACAACTTAGTCCAGCTCAGTGACAGTTGGGAGATGCCAACTTACGTTGGCTCAATGATCGTTGAGAGCTCGTGTAACTATTAGACCCGGATGCAATTTAATGAGGGTTGGAACGATACTTCCGATGCTTCTGGCAATCAGCATAGCATTAAAGGGGCACTGAAGTCATTTTTGAAAATGGTTGTTTTTGATCTGATATTGTTTAAAAGGTGTCAATTCCCGCATATAACAAGTCCTATATTACGAAACCACCTATTCATCTCAGGTCAAGAGAAAAAAACATGTGGACTCTTTTTGCTCGCGGACTACACTGTGTGGAGCAATGAAGGCCCTACAATACGCGCAGATTCCGAATGATTTTATTATAACTTGTTTCGTAGAGAGTCTGATAGGTACACATTCGGATAAGACTCCTCTTTCTCACCGCGGGCGAAGCCATCGCTTGCAACTCGCCGACAATCGCCCTTCGTCGACCACTTCACTCGGAAGAAAATTTTTCCCAAAAGGGGCGTGTCGCGATCTTCGAACACGCTTTTAACCAGAAAATAAGCTACGCATGATTAAAATTTCGGGTTTATTGGGATGCTTAGAGCGTCGTCTAGATTGAGTTGTCACCACAAAAGGACGACCTCAGAATTGATCTTCAGTGCCCCTTTAAATTCACCTATATTGTGCAATCACTACCTACCACCATAATTGTCTGATTTATCTCAAAGTAAAGTTTTAGGCAGAAAAAGGAGCAACGAGTGAAGCGGATTTATTTGGGAGATCAATTCGAATGACAGTTCTTGCCTTCGTCGCTCACGCCCGAACAAATTTTGACGGTTGAGATTGCACGTCTCAAAAAAAAACACAAAATCGCTTACTGAAACAGCACCCTAAAATTTTAAGATTCAAAAAAAAAAAAAAGAGAAACGTCAGCGGAATTTTTTGCAGAGACTGGTGCGGAAATTTCCGGTTGTCGGCTTGATTTAGGATAACGCGGGCCCTTCGACGCACGGCGAAAAGCTATGGAAAATCGTATAAATCGTGCGTAACGGCTCTCTCTGTCTGACGTATACATTTAAAATGTCGAGTCCCATAGACTTA
>JAZHYW010000306.1:0-27938 GCA_037355805.1 Ixodes ricinus
CCACTTTACTCGGTCGCGTGCGCCACGGTCCGCCGTTTACCCTGGCAAGTGTTTAGAGCGCAGCTCTTAGGCGCCCGTTCCCGCGTTGAGCGGTGTCGGCGTCGGGCGTAACCGCGCGCGTTGCATTACGGGACGTCACAGTTTCCCCGCTAAATTTAGCAGGGAAACTGAATTGGTGTTGAGGTCATGTGACGACAGTTTTACCGCTAAATTTAGCGGGGAAACTGAATGCGCAGCATTGCATTTGCAATGCCGCGCATGGCAAACCAACACACCAAGTCAGTTTCCCGCTGAATTTAGCGGGGAATTGGTGTTAAGGTTACGTGACATCAATTTTCCCGCTAAATCTAGCGGAGAAATTGAATTTGTTCATAGGTGACGTGACACAAAGTCATGTGACGTCATTTTTCCCGCTAAATATTGCGGGAAAATTTAATTGGTGTTGAGGTCACGTGGTGTCAATTTTCCAGCCAAATAAAGCGGGGCAGCTGTGGGAGGAAAGGCGAGTGTGGAGGAGGAGGAGGAGGAGGGAAGGGTACGGAAAGGGAGGAGAGGGTACGCAGGAGGAGAAGGGGAAGGTACGGAAGAGGAGGGGGTGCAGAACCAGTACGTGAGGAGAGTGACCTTTAAAGATATTTCTTTCTCAAATTGCTTAGCACGGTATCTACTAAAATCAAAATACCTCAAAGCTGCTCTCTTTTTTGCATTAAAGAAATTTGTAAACGACTTTAATTTTTTTATTCTTTCTTACGGAAAGGGAGCCACGCTTTGTAATTTTCCAACTTAAAACCGACCTGTCGAATACATCTTTCACGAAAAGTTTAGTTTGCTTCGTGCAGGTGCCCATTTTTAGGGCCCATTTTAGATCGAGCCTGATTCTTTCAGTCACCCTACATATTGTCACAAATAAAAACATAAACTGTATTAAGAAATCTTAAAATGAACGTTTAATGCCGCGAACTTGGGTCGATAAACATAAAGTAACAAAGACCCTTCGACGGCGACGGAACGACGACTGCCTCAAGCAGCAGCCATGCGAAGCTCCTTTTTGTAAGCCCGTGGGTACCTAGAAGGTTCCGAGCTCGAACAGACAACAAGATTATCGAGTCATCTGGAACATTCCAGTCATGCAAACAAAAGAAAGATCAAGGGGACAAGCGCTGGCCGGTGATCAAACCCCGGCCAGCGGCGTGGGAGTCAAGCACGCTGCTGACTCAGCTATTCGCACGCGGCATTAATAGCACTACATGCTTCAAATCTATACGTAAAGCGTACTTTTTGTGATGAAAGAGTTGTATGACTACTCGTATGTATCAGGTTAATATTCTACGTTCTACGCCACTCCCATATTCGCGACTCAAGAAAAACGGACGATTCTTAGCGGGAAAACATGGAACTGGCCGCGGAAAAGGTCCTTTGGAAATCTCTGCTCGTCTCGTGTGACTGACGTGGATTGCATGCTGTCGGCGGTTGGCGCGATGGTCACCAAAGTAAAGCAATGAAAGTTGCGTTGTTTATGCCAACAACAACGAAAACAGCAGCAACGACAGAGCCGCAGGGAAGTAGCCTAAAGAGTTAGGTGCGTCTTGTACGGCTTCTCGTGGCGCTGTGTAGAGCGAACAGTTAGTTGCTTCGGTGAATCTGTTGTTACTGTCGCATCGGCAGTGGTGAAACTGATAAGTGGTGTTTTGGAGCAGCTCTTGTAGCAGAGAAAAATGGGTTTCGGAGCAGAAATCCTCACCTTTGGAGCACACAATTCTGAGCGGCTTTCATGTGAAAAAAAAAACATTTTATATAACCTCTTTGAAAGTTAGCGCCTGTGGAAAATACTGCAGTTGTTGGAGTGTCGGGAGTCTATTTAATTAAAGCGTCGTACCTACAGGGTACCTGGACGCCACATATTTATTTATTCAATGAAAAGTCATAGGGATGGTAATTTCGCAGATGTCTCAATTAACCTACCAGGAGTACCGATGGCGTCTTCAGTCTGTTTGCATCACGATGCTTTCGCTCATATTCCACTTGCATACTGCTGGTAGATCAGATAAGCGGAGCGTATAGCTACTCTAACTGATCACAGTGAATGACGCTAGCTATTCATTGAGATCGATGTGAGCACAGTTCGCACACAAAACTAATAACCCTTCGTTAGGTACGGAAAATTATGAATTTTAGCTTAGAAGCAAATTCAAAGTGAATGGTCTTTTTGGCCGAATACTTTTTAATCGAATATTGAATAGTTGCAGCGTCTTTCTTCACAGCTTTCCCTACTGTTACTACACCATGCTTAAACAAAAATTCAGCTGAACTCGCGAAGGGTGGTCCCAAGGTTCAAATTGCCCACTTATGAGCTCTGTTAAATTTAATCTACGTACCTATATTTATAGACTGTGGCCTCAGAAGGAACAATACCTACATTGGGATGGCAAAGTAAACGACATATATGATATAAAATTAAACCTGTAAAGGAGCCCAGTCAAACTTAAATGGGGGTTTATAAATATTCGTGCTATACGCAAATAATATCTTCAATTCTGAATTAAAAAAGAAAAACAAGCACTATTAATGAACACAGGTTGTTAAAACATCGGTGCCTAACATGTACCCTTGCATAATGGCCACAGTTAAAGTTTAAAGATTTTACTGCAATATAACTATTAAAAGTCACAACGTTCCCTGATGATTTTTTTTAATACACCAGGCGCGCGCGTACACCAGATCACCTTGAAGGTGTGTTTTTCGCCTAAGCGCGCGGCTCCGGTTTGCTCCGGTACGGCGAGGCGAGCGGCGAGATCGCATTATAAGCTCCGTGGCTATTGCTTCTCTGCAGTACATTAGTTGTTGAGGAGAAGCGCACTCAAAAGGGCTAACCCGCCGCGATCAACATTTCTAAAAGAATACGAATATCGAAGTTCCTTTGAAGAGCATATCAAATAGCGTATTATTTGAAACGACTATTTGAAAATTCGAATATTTGCGGAACCCTACTTTTCACACATAGTAATTGGGTATCACTAAAAACAAAACATCTGTACTTTCCTAATTTTGAGTGGCATTGCCAACGATACGACGTGCCAGACAGTTTGTTTTCTTTTCGAGAACAGCTTCCTTTTGGCGCAGACATGGCGCAAATTGTGCACAAATATGGATTTTGGAGCAGCACGTAGCAGGTTGTTCGTTCTAATCCAGTTTTGCGCAAATGGCGCAGCAGTTCCACCAGTCCATCGGTGAGTCGCATGTAGGTCACTCTGAACGCAACCCGTGCAACCGTGTGAACCAGACACTGCGCATTTAGTAACGTTCATAAGCAGGATAGAATTAAGGACAGTAGGTAGTCGTTCCATTGTTTTCACGAATAAGGCTAAGGTTTTGGAAGCTCGATTACGCCTGCACACCGCCGCACGTTCTGCACGTTGTGGGGAAAAACTGGGGAAAACCATTTTGAGGCCAACGCTCCCCTTTTTCAACCCGAGCGCTCAGCATTGAGCTGGCACATGGCACGGCACGACCGGTTTTCGGCCACCGTTCTTGTCAAGAGTGGCCACCGCTATATGTCGCTGGAGATGCGAACAATCCCTTTTTCAACATAAAACGAATGAATATGTTTGTGAAGGTTTGTAAAGATATTAGGTTGCCCACACTTTTAACCGCATTTTTATTTCCTTTCTATTAATTTGTCAAACGAAGTTGTAAAGAGCGAATTTGTCCGGTAGCTACGAAACATGACGAGGCTTCGTAGTCGGACGAAAGTTAACTGAAACTTCCATTTCGTTATCGTTTATTCATTTTGAACTTACCGAGACATAAAAAAAAAGCTCGCCCACTAGCCAACAAGATAAAGATACTACTACACCTTTCCTTTTATCATACGCAGCTAAACCTCTGCCAGAGTTCCCGTCAAAGGAACCGCAAAAAACAACGGCTCGCGTCACTTCAATGTCTTCGAAATAACAGACAGACAGAGCGAGAAATAAAAATGGTTTCTAACCTGAGCTAGAGGAAACCTTCAGTAGCCAACATGGCGCCCGCATACACAGCATCAGACACGCCCCGTGTTTCAAACGCTTTACACACTTGCCCGGGCGCACCAAAACTGGAACACTTTCAAGCACAAAGTGTTCAAAGGATCAACCTTCCGGGAACTCAGTGGTCACGATGTTCGTCGAATTGACGGCGGCGATCGAAGCATTCGTCACACCGCCTCCGCCAGCTTTGTCAGAGCTCGTCGTCGGCTCGGTCCTGAGCGTATTGGGCCTGCTGCCGGAGCCCACCGCTAGCAAGACGACCGTGCCCAGCACAAGCGTCAGGACAGACACTGCGATGACGATCTCGATGATGACGAACACCCTGTTCTTGGCCCTGTACGCGTGCCTGGGGTCGTCGTGCATCCCCTGACTCTGGTCGCCGACGTTCTGGATCTCGGACGTGAGCGTGTCCGCGAAGTCGTGATAGTGGCGCTTGACCGGCGGTACCGTGGTAGTGCCCACCACGGTGCTGGGGCCCTGGGTGGTGGCTCCTGGCTCGCGGCTCGTTGGCTTGCGGTTCCTGGCGCGACGGCTCTAGCGGGCTTGGGGAGTCGCCCTGGAGGGTCTTGGGGTGCCTTGGTCCCGCGGGCCGCCGGCGCCGCCATGACTGCTGTCGGCCAAAACCTTCGGTTGTCGGGATTTCCGTTTCTGTTCCGGGGACTTGCGAAGCCGCCGCGGGGATTACAATGGCCCGCAGCAGGCGCTTTCGTCTTCTTTCGCGTCGATGCGCGTCCGTTTTGTTGGTGTTTGTATGTAACCATATAGACCGACAAGCGGTTCTGACGTCACGCCGATGCGGTGGCGTTGGTGTTGGTCCGGTGCATGCGCGGTCGCTTCAATTCATAAAAATTTCGTTTGTACGCATGTGCAGAGCCAACAAAAAAAAAAGAAGAAAGTACATGTAGAAGATGGACAGGACCAGCGCGTCTTCTGTCCAGTCTTCTACTTGTCCTTCCTCTTTCGCGCTAAGTGTTTTTGTGATGTTCGTATGAGCGGGGGACGACCGGACCAGAGGTGTACTATAGGCAGATACAAGTCAAGAGTGCGCCGAATAAAAACCACCACGTACCAGTCACGGCACCGAATCGCTCCGCGGAACAACCAGGAATGGCAATAGCCATCACGCGTGGAAGAGAAAGAGCCTGGCATATAGTCCACGGCTCGCGAAGGGAGTGTTGTTGATTGCATGTTCCTGTTCGGATGAAGGTGTGCACTTTGTGTGTCCAGCCTGTCTTGTGCTTCTTACAACTGTGACTCAAAAAAGAAAAAAAACTTTCAGCCTTTTTATTTTGGTGAAGAAGGAAGATCCAGCGGAGCTGTATAATGGAAAGTGGTGGCCGGCCGCAAGTCGGCAAGCCAGAATGGAATAGGGTGCCTGCATGTCTGTCTCTCAGGGTGAAGACATCCATTGTTTCCCTGAATGTGCCAGCGCGTGACGCTCTCGCGCACTCTGTGCGTGACTTGGGCGGCAAAATGGCGTCTATGCATTAGCCGAAGCTACGCGCTCGAGCTGAGTGACACCGGATCGCGCGCACTTCAAAATGCATAAAAAAACGATTGGGCGGAAAAATGGCTGAGATGTCACCACTCAAGCAAAAGCGCGCGTGTGTATGAAGGCACTCTAGAATGGAAAGGCTGCCGCCATCTATGAGTGACGGTGGCAACCAGATACGTGGCTTGCCGCCGTCGCTCATAGAATGGCGGTAGGTGTCCGGAGTTCGGTGTCTTCATTTCTTTGCGGGGACACGATCCTGGAAAAACTAGCCCTTAACAGCTCCGCTGTTAAAAAAAAAAGGAAAAGAAAAAAGGAACCTTTAAAAAACGGGGTTGTGTAAACTAAAGTCTACAGACAGAAAAAAATATTTTTCAATGCCACCAAGCACCGCGGCTGTATATGGTGGCGATACGAAGATGAACGCTCGTTTCGCCACGGTGTGGATAACAAAATTTCTGTATTGAAGAAACGTCTCTATAAAGCCGGGGTCACACTGCTGATACATCATACAAAAGACAGCCTGCAAAGAGATTCGAATGCGAGTCACCGCGAGATCCTGCTTCGAATGCCGCATGGCAATGAGTTCAAGGAGGACACTTGGGCACGCGGCATTCTAACCGCGGATATTGCGATGACTCATGTTAGCAGAGTGCCTTTTGTAGGATGTTTGAGTAGTGTGGCTTCAGCTAAAAGCTTCCCGTCACCAGCGAATTTAGATCGGCTCACGAAGAATGGTGAAGTCGAGGAGAAACTGCACATTCAATGAACCAAAATGGCGATCACATGGAGAGTGTGGCGCCACTTTCCCAGTATTCGGCGACATTAGTGTGAAGAACGAGCCTTTAGGGAGGTGAAACAATTATTATGCGTACCATAGAGGCAGTCAACACACACACTCTGCCGGGTTGCATGTGAAACATACATTTTTAGTAACATTTTTAACGCACGAGCAGCTGGTCTCAGAAGAAGTCTCTGAAAATGTGGTATCGCTCGTCTCTAAGATGTCATTTTAAATGTGCAAAAAATATGTTTGTCGTTGAAGTGGGACGGTCCACTACAACGACAAACATCAAGGCACATGCAAGCGAGTGCTGTGTAATTCCTTTTCATAGACCAGTCTGTCTATGCTGGAAAAAGCGGTGGAGAAACTGCATCGTGACGTCGCCGGTGGGAGGAGCCTAATCTCCATCGCCAACAAACTACATCGGAAGAGAACTGCACCGTGACGTGTCCGGTGACGTCGCCGAACAGTGGCGATTGAGTTGAAACTACATCGTTTTTGTTTTCCCTACAGGGAATTTCGGAGAATCGCCGAGTGGGCTAGCGCACACTAGAGCCACTCTATATGGCAGCGTAGCTGCCAGAGTAGCGACACGACGCAAAATTATCTAGATGCACGACGTCAGAAGCGCCTATAGTGATCTCCATTTTGGGCCTGGGAGGTTGCCATGGTAACCGTACTGCTAGCGACGCCGGGCGGCAACCTTTATCTAGTTGATATCTCCATTCGTTAATTGAAAAGTGGTAAAAGACCTAAAAGACGCTTTGCATGGCGGTACGGCACGGGCCTCTGGAGGAGCGGTGCCTGTTTCTTCTGTGAAGTGAGACGATTTGCAGCCCGGGGACTGTCGGGCGACGAGAGCTGCTAAGTATCGTAGGTGCACGGACAAGGCGAGTGGTTTTCCGCGCCGCCGGGATGGCGGCCGCTTCGTGGGACGAACGTACCGTCCTTGTACTTTCGGACTTCGCTCCTATGGAACAAAATCCGATTACGCCGGCCACGACAGGACGATTGCCTTGGGACATGACTGCTGCTCGACTGCCCCATAGTAAGAGAATGTATGCTTAGCACCATACTTCTTCAAGACCCAATCATTCATTCAAGATGAGATTATCTCACCGACTGGCGAGGAGCGACGTCGACGACGGTATCACCCTCGTTTTGGGCGATGAACAGTCGACGGGGTTAAACCAAGAAGGACAGCACGGTGGTCTACAGAGGATTGTTAACGCCATCAAAAGAGACGGACGCCGGACATGAGGTGTTCTTGCCGACAGGCCAAGTGGTCGTCCGGAAGTTTACCGGCATGCAAAAAGTCAATATTTTTATCTGGTGTAGCACGCATACCCGTGTTAAAGGGGCCATGAAATGATTTTTTAACTTCTTCTTCCTTAGCTTTAATCCTCAACTCAAAAGAGAACAGTGGAATCACGCGGTCGTGACATGCTAGGGCACCGGTGCGATGACCCCAAGCTTCCACCGTGTCTTTTAAGCACACCATAGAACTTGGCATTCGCAAGTGCACTCATGTGCACTCATTGGCCACGAACGCGAATTCAAATATTCGTCGACGAATTGATTGTTGACGAGCGCATACGTCCGAGTGACGCAGTTTTCGCGTCAAATGCGTGAGCTGGGGTCGGCTGACGTCATTTTGGCTTTTGTAGGCATTGCAAAGAGGATATTTAGAACCATACACACATGATGATAACATCATAGCACACGGACATTAACGAGCACAAAACGGGCCCAGCTACAGAAAATAAATGTTACACTCGTAAAAAATAATTGTCTGTAACTTGTTAATTACAAAGACGAACACACCTCTGAGCATATAAGTTTAATAGTATGTGTTGATGCATTGTTATAGAGCAGGTCATTTCATATACGTCATTTGAGCAAACGCCAGCTTGTCACTTGAAAAAAAAAACAAAAAAACACTGCGATCAAATGCAAGCTATTGCAACGAAAGCACGTTTATCAAAGTCTTCAGAACTGTCAATTCGTAAAATCGTCGATTAGTACAAAAGGTTAAAGATCGCAGGCGCTTCCTCGCTTAAAGTTGCTGTGATTATTCGGTGACCCAGGGCTGAAACAACTTCCCCTAGGCCCTACACACGACGTATACCTTTCGTTTCGATTCTCAGAAATTCCAACATTCAAAGGAAGCTAGAAAATGCGAAAATGTTATCCTAAAAGCTATATCGATAAAATCGTTGATTAGTACAAAACGTAAAGATCGCAGGAGCTTCCTCGCTAAAAGTTTCTGTGATTACGCGGTTACCTGGGGCAGAAACAACTTCCCCAAGGTCCAACATGCGACGCATACAATTCGCATCGATTCTCAGACATTCCAACGTTCAAACAAGGCTAGGAGTATGCGAAAATTGCATGCAAAAAGTCTTATCGATCCTTGAACACATCCAGGAATCCGAGCACCGCTACGGCGATATGACTGATGCTGTCGCACAGGTGCTAATATCCAGAGCGATCTTGCACAGAAAAGGTATAAAGTCTCATTCTTTCAGATCTTCACGTTATACCTGTGTCAGAGAGCACGAAGAAGTCCGAAATCGTCGGCAAGCAGCGGCACATTACGACTACCGCGCACCGAACAAACTCGTATCCACCAGCTCTGGGCGCTGCCATCTTACCGGTGACATCACGGCTCTTGCGAGGTCACGTGACGAGTAGTCACTCGGTTGCTAAGGAAACCGAGCCAGCTCAGCTCGTTGCTATGGTACCGCGTGTGACCAATCACGGTGAGAGGCGGCACAGGGAAAAGCGTGGCGCTACTCTGGCAGCTACGCTGCCATATCGAGTGGCTCTAGCGCACACCAGCTCGGAGCACGTGGAGCGAAAGCTCGCGCTGCAGAACCCAGGGATCCTGGGTTCAATTCCCCGCCCCTGCCCGTTTCGATCTGGATGAGCATCGTACCGGCGTGCGGTCGTGTATCACTACTGCGTGATGCACGTTAAAGACCCCAGGCTAGCAGTCGTACTGCACTGGCTAAATTGCTTATCTACAGTGGGTAACAATGTCGCCATGTTCAGGCAGACTAACCTCCTGCTGTATAAACAACTAACGACAAATTTTACTTTTTGACTATGTTTGACTGCGTTAGTGCAACTTCTCTCGTGCTGCACGAGAAAGAAAAAAATGTTCCTTCGGGGGTTAAATTTTCGGTGAAGTAGGAAGCAAAAAAGAAGAAAAGAGAATATTTCCCTCAAGTTGGGTTCGTAGTAGAAGAGGAGGAAAAAGAAAATCAGTTGTTAGTCCCACGGTGTGTATGGTCTTTTCTTTATGTGTACGTTTATTCTAGTTCAGCTGGCCTTACCTGAAGTAGTTGCTTTAAAATAAAGTATATCTATCTCTCTCTACCTGAAGTATGAACGAACTAGCTCAACTTAAGCCTGTTACCGTTGTTGCTTGGCTTTTCGCTCAGCCAAATCGCTTATATGGGGTGCACTCAAATGAAAACACAATCGTGTTGAATCGTGTAAGAGTATTTAGAATATTTATCGATCACGCCGCTGAACTTGCATCGCTCGAAGAACTTCCTTTTTGTGAGCGCCTTCTCTGCTTGAGTTTGCTGGAAACACAGCCACTTCGATCCGAGGCAATCGATGATAGCGTTGGTGACATCAACAAGTACGCGACTCACAGAGCACTGGTGAACACCAATGTTTTCGTCGCTCCCGACGGTTCCCTGGAAGCCGCCAGCGGCGTAGAAGCGTAGAGCTGCGAGGACTTGTTGTTCGACCGTCAGCACACGGGGCCCTTCGCGACGCCGCTGGAGCTTTCCGCGAAGCTGGTCGCACAGCCAGCGAGTCACCCCTTTGGTCAGCCGGTATTCGCCCACAAACCTCGCATCGCTCGTCTCGAAAGCATCCCGGTGATCTCTAAAAACTCGATCCGCTGGCGAACCCAACAGTAGAGATGCATATGTTAGGGTCGCCATCTTTTACGATGCAGATTGATCTCTGGCTTCGTCTCGACCACTCAGTTAACTGCATCGTCAAAGTGCATCGTGACGACATTTTGACGTCACCGCCAACTGCATCATTTTACGAGCATAGCTCGAACTGCATAGGGAAAAACTACATTTCAACGTCATGTCACGTGACCCGAGAGAATAGCCAATCAGTGCCCGATGCAGTTTTCTACATCATGTAGTTTGCGTTCCAGCATAGATAGACGGATTGCTGTGAGATTTCATACTTTTGTTCACAAAATATTCTACACATATAAATTAAACACTATTTTATCAATAGCCTACAGCATATGGCGCTTCGGTTAAATTTGACACAAAAGATAAGCTAATATGTTTTCATATGACCTAGGAAGACATACGTCTTATGATTCACAATCACACCAGGTGTTCCTGGAGGACTTAAAAATTCCCCGCAAAGGGGTTTGAAAAGAACAAAAAAATTAAAGCCGTTTACAACTCCCTGTAACGCCGAATTAGAGCGCAGCTCTTGAGGAGGAGGAGGGAAAGGTACTGAGGGGAGGGTATACCCTCCTCCCTCCTCCTCACCTCCTCATCCTGTCTGCTACTCCTCCCCCAGCGGCGTCGCCGTCGCCTCACGAGCGTCACGTGACCTCACGGGCGTCAGGTGACGTCACCGGGGTCGCGTGACCTCACGGGGTCACGTGACCATGTGCAGTCACGTGACGATGACGTCATCAGTGACGTCACTGGTGACGTTAATCAGTGACGTCATCGTCATGATGACGATGAGGATGACGTCATCACGATAACGTCACTAATGACGTCATCGGTGATGTCATCGCGATGATGATGATGACGTCATTACGATGACGTCACTGATGACGTCATCAGTGACGTCACTGATGACGTCATCAGATAACGTCATTGAGTGAGGACGTAATCGTCGATGACGTCATCACGATGACGTCGCTGATAACGTCATCAGTGACGTCAGCGCGTCCCATAATGCACCGCGCGGTTACGCCGACGCCGCTCCAACCGGAAATGGGTGACTGCGCGTAAAGAAAAAAAAGGATTCTGTTTTGGGTGTTACGATTCGGATTCAGATGAAATGCGATCAGCGGAGTGCGTGGCCGTCGACACATACTGCGCCTCTGGAAGCCTCTGGAAACTGCTGAAGCTACGGGTTGGAGAGTAGGGCGCTGCGAGTTGTTGTTGTTAGAACGTTCTTTATTGCCCTGTTATATATAATATATGTATACATACATATCCATATATACATATACACATATACACATACACATACCATATACACATATAATGCACCATTGTCGTCTGCATCGGTGCGGGCCTAAGGATCTGCCATTGCCGTCACGGCGGTCTGGGTGGGTGTTGGTCCCAGCGCCTTCGGCTGCTGCAAAGTCGTCCGCCGGGGCCGTCGTTGTCGTAGACGAACTCCGCCAGCTTTGTCCACAGCAGGGAGACGATCGTCTTGTCACGACTGGTGGGCAGAATCCAATCGACATACGTCGCCGGACGGATCTCGTCTGGGAGTTCCTCCAGTTTCGTTTTCCGAAGGCGAGCGTGGCGCTCGCACTCCCAGACAACATGAGCAGCCGTCGCGGTCCTCCCGCACCGGCGACACGCCCCCTCGTCGGGATCGTCGCCGAAGAACTTATGGCGCAGCGCCGGGGATAGGACAGTGTTGGTCGCGAGGCGGCGGACGAGGGTCTGAGTGCTCCTCGGTAGGTCATTCGGCATCGGAGGAACGGGACGCAACTTCTCGTCCGGGCGTTCCTCCCGCTCCTCACGAAGGTGCCGTAGGGTTCTCCGTCTTCGCTGTTTAGCAATTTCCTTGACGACAGACGGGTCGGCCGGGCCGGCTGCCTCGCCGGCTGAGTTGTGGAATGCGTTCGGCGCGGATGCCATCTGGCGAACTGCTGCTCGCGCCTCGCTGTGGGCCCACTCATTGCCGTCGATACCCGCATGCGCGGGCACCCAGGAAATAGTAGCTTGGATGTTGAGCTTGTTTCGAAGTTCTAGGAACGCGGCGAGCAACTCGCCGACTATTCCCGTGTACATTGAGGGGCTCCCGCTCGCTCGTCTGCAAGTTTCGTACGCGCGGGTCGAGTCGGTGAACAGCAGGAGCCTGTGGGGTATGTCTGTTGGTGCAAAAGTTTGAAGAACCCACTGGGATGCTCGGAGAAGTGCCATGAGTTCCGCTTGCGTAGTGTCGACGTCTTCAGTGGTCGAAAGTGCAGCCGTGTTCGGAATGCCATGGGTGGTGTCGACCCACGCGACCGCCTGGACGTGCTTGGGGGTTCTGTCCTCTCCTTCGCCGTCGTCGCCGGCAGTCGACAGCAAGGTCTCCGCCATGTCAGTGTAGATGATGGTGTGCGTAGGCGGTGATTTGTGCGCGACGCTACATGTGTGCGCTTTGGCAAAGCGTTTGCGTCTCTCCGAATTGCTCGGTCCAGGTCCCATGTTTCGTGGGAGGGGTTTTCCGTCGGTAAGCGTGATCGGGGAGGCCCATGGAGGGGGCGAGTGCGCGTCTGCCGGGCGGACGTCCAGACTGGGAGACACGCGGAGCTCTTCCAAAATGGAAAGCCCAGCTGTCGAGCTGCTGAGGCGGTCTCTCTGGGCGAGGAGCGCCTGTTCGGCGAGTTCCGACAGGAGGTTCATGCCGCCGTGTGCGTACAGCTCTCGGAGGGGCGTGTGCTTAGGCAGTCCGGTAACAATGCGGATGGCTTCGCGATTGAGTTTCTCGAGTTGCTCCGCCTGCCTGGGCGTGAGGACGTGGTAGTTATAGCCGTAGAGGATACGGGATTCAAGCAGCGCCGTGACGAGCTGGCGCGTTTCTCTCTCCCGCGTGCCCCACTGGAGGTGTGTGATTCTACGGATGAGGCGGAGGAGGGATCTGCACTGTGAGGCGACTTTCGTCACCCATGTGGTGCCTTTCCCATCTTGATCTATGTAGGCTCCCAGGATCCGAACGGAGGGTTTTCGCCGTATCTTTTGGCCGGCCATGCTGAGGGCGATTTGGTTGCGGACCGCCTCGGTCTTTCTGTGGGGCCCGTTTAAAACCACGACGTATTCGGTCTTCTCGGCCGAGGCGGTCATGCCCACATTCTGAAGAAAACCCTGTATGACGTCGAGGCCAAGCTGAAGCGTGTGCTCCTGTTCGCCCGCCGATCCCGTCGTTGCCCAGATGGTGACATCATCGGCGTATACGGCGAAGTGCAGCGACGGAACCGCTTCAAGGAGTGGGGGAAGTCTTGCCATGACCAGGTTGAAGAGGGTGGGCGAGAGGACCGCGCCCTGCGGTACCCCGGTCCTGTTCGGTTGAGCGGGTCCGATGTAGTCCCCGGCCTTGATCTTGTACGTTCTGTCGTTCAGGAAACTCTTAACGAAATTGAGAAGGTGGCCGCGCACTCCGGCAAGCTCTGCGCTCTGGATGACCACCTCGTGAGGGACGGTGTCGAAGGCCTTGCGAACGTCCACCGCCACCACCGTTCTCGTCTGCACCTTCGAGTAGGCGTCAAGGACCTGGTGGCGCAACATAAGGAGAATGTCTTGCGTGCTCATCCCGTGGCGGAATCCCAGCTGATGTGGGTGGAGCGGGGAGTTCCTCTCGAGATGCCACATGAGTCGCTCGAGGACCATACGTTCAGTGAGTTTACACAGGTTGCTGGTAAGGGAAATTGGCCGGAGGTTAGTGAGCTCATTCGGTGACTTGCCCGGTTTTGGGATCGGTATCACCAGTGATTCACGCCAGGAGCTCGGGAAGTTGCCCGTTGTCCAAATCTCGTTGATCGCGTCAAGGAGAAGCTGGAGGTGGAGTTCAGGGAGGTTGCGCAGTTCCGAGATGGTTATCAGGTCTGGGCCAGGTGCGCTGCGGGCGTTCGCCCTTGCTAAAGCTGCGTGAAGTTCGGCCATTTGAAACGGTTGGTCCATGTCGACCTGCTCCGGTGCTTGGAGATCCAATGCCTGAAAATCTCCGATCATCTGGGTCGGTGTCGCGGAGTCTCGGGAGTATATGGTGGGATCCGGTGAAGCCGCAGGCTGCGGGAAGAACACTGCCCCAGCCTGGAGCGCCAGCTGCTCCTCCGAGATTCGCATGCGTAGAGCCGCTGTCTGCGCCGCGGTGCGTCTCTTGGCTTTGCCCTGCCAGTTGCGAAAGATGTGCCATATGCGCGGTCCGCTCATGTTACCGTTGAAGCTGGAGCAAAGGTCGCACCATCTGTCTGTAGAGAGTGTAATTGCGTAATCGCGCGCCTCAGACGTTATAAGGTTCAGACGACATCGCAGTCCGGGCGTTCGTCCTCTCTCTCTGTATGCACACAGCGCGTCGAGGCGTTCTTGCCATAGGTTAGCCAGGTGCAAGTCCGGCGACGGCTTGTCCTCCGCCACCTGAAATTGCTGGGTAGATGACCTTTTGGCTTCGTGTATTGTCTGTAGGAGGTGGGCCAGTTCGTGCGTTTCCGGGTCACCGCCTGATGTGGTGACGGGTGTTTGCTCCAGCTCTGCGCGGAAGGCGTCCCAGCAGACGACGCTCGTAGTTCGTTTCGGCGCCGTTATCTTGTGGCCGCGCAAACGAATGAAGATGGGTAGGTGGTCGCTCCCCCACGTGTCTGCTCCTAGTTCCCAGAAGAGGGCCCGCCGCCGGTTTGTCCATGTGAGGTCGGTCGTGGTGTCACCCTGGCGGGCGTGCTGGCCAACTCGCGTTGGTAAGTCCGGATCGTTGAGCAGGCTAAGGTGGTTCTCCTTCATTGCGCAAACGAGGTTCGAACCGTGGTATGTGTCGGTCCTTGATCCCCAGCACGTGTGACGTGTGTTGAAGTCGCCGCCGATGACGACGAGGGCATCGGGGTGCATTTTCCGCAGGTCTTCGACCCAGGACCAGTCAATGGTGACGCTGTTGCGGATCGACGGTCGGACGTATATCGACACCACCACGACCTTACATTGGGGGAGTTGGAGGACCACGCCCACGACCTCTTGATGTTGCGTGCACCAGCGCTGGAGGTCGAGCTCGTCGTGCGGGATGCGGGCAGCCACTAGGACCGCCGCGTTGCCCCAGTAATTGACGCTGTGCGGCGGCGCTTTGCCGCCCGGACCGTTCGGCGTTCGTTGGCGATGCGGGATGGTGGGTCGCGTATACGTGTCGTAGCCGGGCAGCGAGAGGTTCGGAACCTGGGCCTCCTGCAGAAGCAGCACCACTGGTCTTGTCCCTGCTGGGTAGCGAAGAAGAAACTCTGCCTTCTTTCGGGCGAAGGTTCTGCAATTCCATTGCAGAAACCACGCTGCCCCCTCCCGGGTCGTCCCGGGTTGCGTCTTAGATTGTGGGTTGGTGTTCGCCATGGTAGCGTTCCACGAAAGTCTGGCTCCCCAGGAGCTGTTGGAGTAGTTCTCTTACCAGTGGAATTAGGTTGTGATACAGAATCATTTCTGTCACTCTGCACTGTTGGTGGTAATTTTGCAGCGCCGATTCGCTCTGATTTTCAGGGTGTCCGCATTTGCATTGCGTTGGTGGCGCGGAGGTTGCAGCCATACTCGGGATGGTGGAGAAGAGAGGAGGCGCAGCAGCAGGAGCGTCCTTCCGTGGTGTTGGCAGCGCCCCCGTCGCGTCCGCTCTCGGGGGTATAGGGAAGAGGGGAAGAGGGGCAGCGGAGGGCTGACGTTTCGGTGTGGGGGAGGGCGGGTCCCTCTCACTCGGATAGACCCCAGGGGAAGACCAGTTCGAGTCGGCTTGTTTAGAGGCGTGTTGGGGGATCGGGTAGGGACCACTTGCCGCTTTGAAGGGAAGGCCGGTTGTTCTCCTCGGATGTCTGCTTTCGTCATGGTTCTTTTTGGAGCCGTCTTGTTCGTTTACGTTGGACCTGTTTGTGGAGCGGCTTCGGCTTTTTTCTCGAGTGCCTCCGTCGCGCCGCGAGATCTCAGCTGTCCGTCGAACTGAGTCTGCTCGGCGCATGTCCACGTCACCACGAAGTAGGTCGCGGTGCGACGAGAAGTTTGCTCCACAGATGGGCGGTTCCGGCAAGCCGAAGGGCTCGATGTGTCGGCCCCCGTCATTCCTCTTCGCAGTTGGGACCGCTCGTGAGGTGACGGCACGGATTTTCCACGTGTGTTGTGTCTTTTGGCTGCCGTACTTCCGCGGAGACTGCTGCGCATGGAGTGCTGACTGTGTCCCTTGCTCAACGATGGTGGTTGCCCCGGTGCGTCTCTGTCTCCCCGAATCCAAGTGAACCGACGCTTGGAAAGAGATCTCCCCCTTCGGCGTTGGTTTGTTGTGGTGTCCTTGTGCCGAGGACTGTCGCTGATGTTGCGCGCGGCGCGCTCCGCGGGCAGCCTTGGTTGTGTGGCAACTGTGGATTTATCTCGTCGGCCGGCGGAGAGCGCTGCTGCAAAGGTGGGACTCCACGTTCGTATGTTGTTTTCCTCCTGCGACTGTTGTCGGGATGTCGGAGCGAGCGGGGGTTCTTCTATGGCGGACTGCTGATCGTAGTAGTAGAACACTTGGCGTTTGGGCTCGCGTCCCCTGCTCGGGTAAACTCTGTACCACCGTGAGCCCAAAGTTACGTGGTCAGGAACATTTGGGCCCTGAAAGACGACCGAGACCGATGTGCCCTGTCCTTTCCGGGTGATGTCCAGGATGGTGTGTCTCGACTGTAGCAAGGTTCGAACGACTTGCAGGGAGTGTTCGCCGATGATCTGGTGCACCGTTCCCACGGAGGCATTTGCCGGCGTGGCAGGAAAAGCACAGACCTCAATTTCGTCCAGTTGGGTAATGAGTAGAAGCTTGTCCCTTGTTTCGACGTAAGGTGTGTCAACCGCTATGATGTTTTTTGTAGGGTTGAGGCGAATGTTTGGGATGACATATCTGTTGAACCTGCTCCTGATTTCTTGTGTGATTTTGCTTTTGTTTGATGCTTCTAATTGTATTTTTGCTAGCGAGGGTCGAAAAAGCACGGTGTGCAGTCTCTCCGTTTGATTTTCGCTGGTTTTGGTTGCCCTCTGCGATTGGCGGTGGCTTACTAGCGTGAAGCCGTCCTGCGTCAGGAAATCGGCAGGTGCGCGCTTGGACGGTTGACGCTCACCTGGCGAAGTATGTTTGGTCGGCGCAGTTCTCTCGATGGTCGGCTCGTTTTCTTTGGAGGCGTCTTGGTCGAGGTAGTGAAAACTGTTTGATGTCAGTATGTGGGGTCCAGATGTTCGGCCGATGTCTGTGCTTTTCTCTGGTACCTCGTTTATCGTTCTCTCGGGAAGCATGGCGATGGAGCGGTCCTCGCGCTGAGTTGGAGAGGTTGGCGAGGCCGTGGCACCGGGGAGAGAAGGGAACTCCGCAGGCGCGGTGCGTTCGGTTTTCCCATCTCCTGAGGCGCGTGACGTCAGAGGAGCTGGGGCGGCGTGGTCTTTTTGCGTGTCCTCCGGCAAGATAGCGGCGGGCTCGGATTCAAAAGCGTTGACGGTTGGGGCCATCTTGGATGCTGTAGCTCCTGGTCTGGGTTTTTTATGCCGACGAGGCGTCCTGATCGGGGCGTCCTGGTTCCCTCCTGCGTCTTCTTCAGTTTTGTGGCAGCCGGTGATGGCGTTACCGTGCCTTGCGTGTGCCGTGGACGTAGTCGCATTGGGCTTCCTGGGTCGTCGCACCGTTGCGAGTTCGTTGCAGGCAGTCAAATCTCTCATCGCATATTAGGCAAATGGTCGATGCATGAGGCTTCGGGGCTACCCTAGACTTTCTCTAGACATTGATTGTTGATTTCGCGCTAAATTAATTGTTTTAACTCATCGGTGATTTAGATAAACTCAGTGAAAATGAAGAGCTCACGTGAGGGTGGTGGAGCTGCACTGGCCCACTGGCGGGAGCAGGGCGCTGCGAGCGTTTGCGTCCTACTCCGATGTGTTCGACCCTCGCCCAACACAACCCAGGCTTCGACGCTGCATCGGTAGTGCGCTGGAAGTTCCGGCATAGAGTAATATAGTAAACGTAAAGAGAGGACACTGAAGCCGATTCGCGGCCCAGATAGTGCATTTAATGCCCTCCGCTACGTGGCGCTTTTCTGTAATTTGGTTAATATTAATTGGAACTCTTTCTCCGAGAAGTATTTATTTTTTAAATTGTTATGCTTTAGAATTATTTAAAGTAATTAAAACGACTAAATAGTTTTAATCAAATACGTCACAAAAACCACGTGATGAATGGCGCCTGCCATGGCCTGCCTGCTTGCCTGCACGCCGTCGCCTCTGCATCATTCTGCATGGCCTCTGCCCGTCCGTGCCGTGCGTGCCGTCCATCTGTGCTTTCTGCTGCATCATATTCGGTCGACTTTGCATCAATCAAGGTGACGCATGACCGCCCGCGTCCTCGCATGCTCGGCGGGAATTTGTGGAGCCGATCGGTTTGAGTAGGGTGCATTCATGTCCCGCTAACATGAAGGCACTCTAGGTTTGAGTTAGTGCTGTTTCCGCCGGGCTGTCGGGCTGCTCTTGATTGTGTGGGCATCTTGATTTTCGATGAGATAGTTTTAAAAAAGAACTTAACTTACGTCCCTGCACGCAACATTGTCCTTGGATTTACAGATGACGGTGTTCAACGTATTTCTAATATTACAGATAGAGCCTTGGTTGTTGTGCTTTCTGAAATTTTCAGGAGGTGGGGTGGGCTTAGCCCCTTGCATACACTGTTGGGCAGGCACGTAGCCAGGATTTTGTTTCGGGGGGGGGGGGGGGAGCTTATGACAAAATGCTGTATGAGGGGGAGGGGAGGGGGAGAGGAGGCCCCAGCAAAATGGAAGATGTCAAGGGGAGGGGGGGGGCGAGCCCCATGCCCCCCCCCCCCCCTGGCTACGTGCCTGCTGTTTTGCACACTCCAACAACGTCTTCTGTTAAACGCAGTCTCCTCAGTTCTCTCATTCGGGAGCTAAAGACTGTTGGCTTCACAGTAAAGGCTGTGGTCTGTGCTTAGGGGCTTGAAACGTAAGGTTGGCCAACCAACGGTGTGTGTGTTGATAGGCCATTTTTTGAAGTTGACAACGAATATGTTTACTTTATCTTTCATGTTCCGCACCTCCCCAAAACAACCAAGAGCAATCTCCAAGCACAGAAACTTTGCATTGGAAATGAGGTCATTGAGTCGTCCCATATTGTTGAACTTTATCGTTCTACCCGTGAGATGAGCTTGCAATTGGCTCCGAAACTTACTGAGAGACGTTTTTCAAAAACCTTTCAGTAACATGGAAGTAAATCGTGCTGCACAGGTACTGAGTGCCTCACTCTTTCTTGCAATCATATTTCTTGTTTATGCCAAGGAGCTTCCTGAGGCAGCCATGGCTACAGCCTATTTCTGTGATAGGATGTACATACTTTTTGATTGTCTGAATAGCTCACAATTCAAGAAGACAGGGCAGAAGTTACGTCATGCCATTCTGAAGGGAGAATCTGAAATACTCGATTACCTACACCAGCAACTCGGATGGATTTCAGCATGGCAGTTCCAAAGTAGGAGACATCCACAAGTCATCATAGGGTGGCAAGCTACTATAAAATGTATCCTCATGCTCTGAAATGAGCTTTCAAACAGACATGACTTTAAGTTCTTACTTACTCGACGCCTGCGGCAAGACCCACTTGAAAAACCTTTTGGAGCTATATACGACAAATGCTGGGCTGCAACACAAACCCGAAACTGCATCAGTTCACCGGACTAAAACAGATACTGATAAATAAACTGTTCAAACGGTCTAACAACGGAAACGTAGAGGATGACAAGGCTGACCTCTTCAAGGAGCTGCCAATACCTTCGCATTATGGAAGTTCAATTTCAGACAATGTGGGATGTCCATGGATGTCTTCCAATCGATAACGTCCCGCCACTAGAGGATATTTCTGAGCTGGCATCAGACATCATGTCTAACGTAATTGGTGACTCGTCGACTTACTACGTGAAGGGCTATTTGATCAAGCTTGTGCTTGAACAGACTATTCACAGCTGTGGCTGTTCTCAGCTGCTATATGATGAATCTGATAACTTGGCCAGGCCTCACCAGTACTTTCTTGTGCTTGAAGCATGCCACGTACCAGGAAAACTCTTCGGGAACTTAGTAGTACGATCACAGGCTGCCTTTAATTTCATTCAGCAACTAGAAAATCACTTTCTTCCAATAATAGAGAGTGTGGCACATGTTCGAGGAGTCTATACCGCCGTGTATCGCACACTTTGAAGTCTGGCTGGTTTTAGCCTTTGCTCAGAGGAGTGCCACAAACGGCTTTTAAAAATGTTTTGCAGAATACGCGCTTGAATTGGCATGTTCGATTACTTAACCGGAATTCGGACAAAGTTCGGTTGCACTCTTCAGTGGCTGGTAAGCAACTAGACAGGTTTAACTGTTAATAATGTATTAACGGAGGCGGTTGCCAAACCAAAAATAGAAAGCGCTTATTAATTGATCGGTGCTGCTTGCACTCCAAACATTTGTTTCCCCTTTTCCCAGCAAATGTGTATCACGGCTGACGAACAAAAATACTTATTCACTTTCTACAGAATTTCTATAGGAAATAGTGTATAGAGGGTAAAAATATTCTAAAGAAAGTGTATCCAGTTGTATCCACTGTCCATAGTTTTTTAGCCTCTTTTTCTGAAGCTATTCTTCTTTCCTGAACAATTTCGGGGAATGTTTAGGGACGTTGAATCTTGTCAGATTTCGAATAGAGCTCTCCTTGTTTGGTAATAGCTTGCCCGCAGTGAGTTTGAGGCTATGCAAATTGGCGATTTTTATATTAGCCGGAAATTGGGAATTTATTCTATCCGGTGTGTACTTCGCACTCTTATTATACTCTTATGACTGGTAATGATCACGATGTGTTATATATTTCTGTACTTACTTCCCGTGCCCGAGTCAGCGTGAAAGTGAATGAATCATTCAGCATGTTCTCTGTGGAAAATTTTTGTTAACTTGGTTCTGCTAACAATCTATTACGAAGTGTACGATATGCCGAACTCCTTCATAATAATTTATTTTTGTGAGTATCAGTTTCGTATAACACATACAGAGCTTTTGAAGTAAATCATGTATACATGGATGTGGTCCAATAAAATGTTTTCGAACCACTTACTGTTGTTGACCCCAGAATGCTCCACCAGCCAGGAGTCTGTGGCGATTGTGTAACTTCGATGTTTTACAATAGGAAAAGAACAAGAAATACATTTCTGTTTTCTAAAGTAAATTGAAATATTCTGTGACACATTTTGCACGGATTCTACCGTAAAATTCAAAATAAAAGTGCGTCAATATTAGAAAAGAAACACACAAAAAATACAGCGGCTTCGGGAGTCGAGGAGCGAGGCGGGAAGGAAAGAGAGAGAGAAGGGTACCGGAGAACCCGAGCAAAAACGCCCAAACCGAAACCGAAACTAATTTGACCGGAACCGGAACCAGATTATGCTTAATGCCGCCCGCTAGGAGCGCTACCGGTCACTCGTCTATCTGGGCCGCTGGGGCCTATGGCAGTGTCCGCTCTTTACCTTGTGTATATTACTCTATGGTTCCGGCGCAGCACGTCACAGCCACTTTCGTTGGCTCGGCACGAGCCACGTGACGAAAGCCCGCCGCCGCTCGCAGCAGGAGCAGGCTGCTTGCGCGCGTCCGTGAACCATAAACGTCACGTCATGCTTCCTTCTAACTTGGCGCAGACATACTTTTTACGCTATTAATTTTTGCCGGTTAAAAAGCATTTGTGCTCCCTTTTTGTTAATTATTTCTGTTTTGCACAGAGGTTTCCTGGCAATAAACGAGTTATTTCCCGTCCATGCTGCTTGACTAGTTTGCAGGAGCCACGCTGCTCTCGGAACTTCACGAGGACAGCTAACTGCGTGGTTCTGATACATGACGTTAATCAAGTTCCACGGGTCTTCTGAGCACCGAACGAATTGCTTTAATTTCTATTTCAGACTTCTGTTTGTCACTTCGCATACCTGCATTTTGGCAATCCCATCGCCACACGACACACAAAAATTGGAGAGCACGCGGGGCGGGGCGCTGGGAGCTGATATATAAAAGTTTGCCGAGTCATTGACTTCACTTAGGCGTCAATTCAATGTTTATTTAATGAGATGAAGATTTTGGCCCCATAATTTGGGGCCGGCAACTTCAATGCTAGTAATGGGGTAAAGTATGATATGATATGTTCAATAATTATGAAATCTGGGCATAATGAGTAACGAAGTAAGCTATGGACGTGATGCGTTAATATCACAAGCAAGTGCACTTTGAGAAGTACGAGATGTACAGTAGGCTACAGTGGTACAAAATATGTGTAATTAAATCCTGCTATACCAGTAACTCGTATTCATTGAACTTAATATTTGGCCTCTATCTTTGAGTCCTTCAGAAATGCAGTTAGTAAGGCTAATGCACGCTTTTGTTTCTTTAAGTCGGGCCAAGGACCTAGCACTTTGGCGAGAGAAAATGGACGATTGTCGAGTATCCCGAGACCAATCCGTAAGCGGGCGCGCCACTGATCATATCTCGGGCAGTCCATGATTAAATGTTCGACGTCTTCGACCGGGTTGTCGCACGTGCAACTCGGTGTTTCTACTTGTTTAATCCGGTGAAGGAAGCTTCCCGTGTATGCTACCCCAAGTCGTAGGCGATGAATAAGGGTGTCAATTGATCTGGCTGAATAGGTGTACACTGGGCAACGGAGGTCCGGATCGATTAGATGGAGCAGGCCGTCTTGTGGGATGCTGCTAAGCCACTCATCGTGAGACATTCGCTCACGTAGTCGACGGATGTATCTTTTGGCGTCACTCTTTGTGAAAGGTGTGAGGTGGACGTTGTTACTTGTATGGGCTGCGGTAGCCAATTGGTCAGCTTGGTGATTTCCTGAAACTCCGGTATGCCCGGGGACCCACTGTAGATGTACAGTATTGCCAAATTCGATGGCATCAGAGAGCTCTAAGTAAATTTTGTGTACAAGGGAGTTGTGTTCGCCACGACTATTCATAGTCTTAATAGATTGCAAAGCTGCCTTTGAATCAGTACATATTACCCAAGAATTCGCTGCCGGGTTGTTTTTTATGTACGTTGCAGCCGCGAGTAAAGCATGTAATTCCGCAGTGGTTGAAGAAGTAGTATGCGATAGTCGAAAGGATGACCAATGGTTAAAATCAGGTACGACAAAGGCTGATGTCGATCCGTCTTCAGTGGTTGATCCATCTGTGTACACGTGGATGTCGTCTTTATATTTTTCTTCCAGATGTGAAAGAGTCAATGTTCTTGCAATCTGTGTGTTAACAGATGTTTTTGTTTGCATGCCTGGAATGTCCATGTTGATATCCAGTAGTGGTAGCGTCCAGGGTGGTTCACAAATCTCTTGAATCCAGTTAGGTTGTTCGGGAATCCATAATGGAAGAGAATTCAGTGTGGAAAGAAAGTTTGTCCCTTTGCGAGTAAAAATATCATTGAACAGAGGCCGCGTGGAGAGTCGAAAGAAATTACGACATATCTCCTGTGTTCTTAGAATATGTATAGTCGGCTCTCTTGCCGTTACGAGTACAAGCGCGCTGGATGTTGATCGCGGTAAACCTAGGCATACTCTTAAGCTTCTTGCTAGCATGTACGTAAGGCGAGACTCCGATGTGCGGGAAAGTCCGTTTAACACCGGAATGGAATATGCAATCGCTTGTCGTATTAGCGCCGTGTGGAATGAGAGCATCGCATCTATTGATGCTCCCCATCTTGCCCCCGCAATGCAGCGAAATACATTAATCACACAATTAATTCTACTCTCCAACATGTCTAAATGTTTGGACCAAGTCAGAGATTGATCTAGTATAACACCAAGAAATCTATAGGATTTAACTCTTTGAATTGATGCTCCGTTGAGATCTAGCCTAAGCCCAAGGAGTTTCTTTCTTGTAAATGGCAGAAATGCTGATTTCGCGGCAGAGAGTTCCATCCCTCGTTCTTTTAGAAATCTAAAAGTAGTGTCTAAGCCCGTTTGTAACTTATTCTTTAGGATATCCTGAGATGAACCAGAGATCCAGATACATATGTCATCCGCATAGATGGATATTTTTAAGGGTGATTCAAGTTGCTGCGGTAGCTGTGCCATTACTGCATTGAAAAGAGTAGGGCTCAGCACGCTGCCTTGGGGTACTCCATGGTGTATTTCATGTCTCATGCTGTCTCCATCGTTCGTTTTTACTATTATGTTCCTGCAATAAAGAAATTCTTTTATCCACCGAAGCATCCGTCCACGTACACCTAGCTGTACGAGTCCTTCAAGAACGTGAGCATGGCTAACAGTGTCGAATGCTCGACGAATATCTAGGAAGAGTGCAACTGTTATGTTTCCATTGTTGCTTTCGTGTTCAACGCATGTGGTGAGATCTAAAATGCCATCCATTGTGCACCTTCGAGGGCGAAATCCTGTTATCTCTTCGGGGAACGCTTCACTTGTTTCGAGCCACCACTGTAAGCGATTATGTATCATTTTCTCAAGTAGTTTACCGACGCAACTTGTTAAGCTTACAGGACGGAATGAATCTAAATTTAACGGTGATTTTCCAGGCTTTAGTAGTGGAACTACCTTAGCCAGCTTCCATGATTCAGGTATCTTTTCTGTTCTCCAAATTTTATTATATATTTCTAGAAGTGCGGTAGTAGCAGCGGGGCCAAGATTTGAAAGAGCGTCATAAGTGACTTTATCAAGACCAGGAGCTGTTGATTTTCGAATATTTTGTAGCGCGCACTCCATTTCACGGGTGTTGAATTCATAGTCTAGGTCTGTTTGTACTGAGTGCAGCTCTTTCTCGAATGCACGAGTCGCTTTCTCGTGAGAAGAACGGTATTCTAAAGAGGACACCATATCACTTCGTTGCGTTAGCAAAGCACAATATTCATTCGCAATTACTACCTCCGATGTACCTCGAAGGAGAGCTAGAGCCCGGAAAGGTTGTTTTTGTATTACTGGTGTACGAAGAGAACGAAGTATCTTCCATACCTTCGGTATCGGAGTGAATGGAGTTAGAGTACTGCTGAACCGCTTCCATCGGTGAATGGAGAGAATTTGTAGCTCTCGTCGTATTAGTTTGTGAATGTGTTGGGCCTCGTTGTAATCCTCAACACGACCAGATCTTCGATAACGACGTTCTGCTCTGCGCCTTATTGCCCGTAATTTTTCGTATTCACCATTGACGCCGCACGTGTCCACTAGGTACGGTCACAAGACGCGTTGCTCGTTCACAATTGTTTAAAACAGAGATTGCAAATTCCTCGGGTTCCTTTACATTGGGAAGGTTCAGAGTGTTAAAGTGCCTGAACATTTTCCAATTCGTTATTCGAACTCGATAATGTTGTCCGCGCACATCGAAAATTGGGTGTTGAATGAGAATTGGGAAGTGGTCACTGCCTCGGGTTTCTCTATCAGTCGTCCATGTCGCTTGAGGTGAAATGTCTGGAGAACATAGTGTCAGATCCAAATAGCTGCAATAGGTATGGCCCCGGACGAACGTTGGGGACCCGTCGTTGAGGACACAAATGTTGTTCTCGTCCATATATTTTCCGATGAGATTTCCACGTTGATCACAGTGATCACTCCCCCACATAGTGTGGTGGCCATTAAAGTCTCCACATATTATGTAAGGAGTAGAAATGTGGTTGAAAATTGCAGAGAATTCCGAATGGGTTAGCGGAGTCCGAGGTTCAATGTAGACACTCACTATATACAACATTGTCTCACCACATCGTATCTTGCAAGCAACAAATTCTGGAACTTCTGTAGTTGACGAAAACACGGGAACAGATATTATATCTCTCCGTACCGCCAATAACGCTCGGCTTTGGCCTTGTTGGCGAGATGACTTGTATAGTACATAATTTGAAAGACGAAAATCATCATCTACTCGAGCTTCTGATAATGCAAGTATTGGTATATTATATTGTGCAACAAACTGACGAAAATCGCCTGACTTTTTTCGTAATCCATTCGTGTTCCACTGAAATATTCCTGTATGACTGTATATGTCAGACATTGGGATAATCCTCATTCATAGTTGCACGTGACGACATAACTAACCTTTCTAGAGTAAATAGCGCTGTTACTTCCGGTAGGTTGTTGGCTGATGGTACAGCATCAAGTATAGCCCGGAGAGCTGTAAAAAACATGGGTATCAGTAAATGTTCAACATCACTCGATCTTCGGGTCTCCGAGTATTGCGGATGGTGTTCATGTCGATGAATGCCTTTTCTTAGAGTGCGGGGAGCTGGTACTGGTGTGATCGCTGCTGGCCTGTCTCCTCCAGCAGCCTGACCAGAAGTAGACGGGCGTTGATGTGATATCTGGCCGTGTTGTTGGTGACGCTTTAGTGCGTCCGAGTACAATGACCTGGGAGGTTGTTGAGACATCTGGACTTGCTGTGTTGGTCGAGGAGGTCGAGGAGGGAGTGGAGGTGGGTGGGGAGGAGGCAAAGGGACAGGTGGTGGGCGTATAATTTCTAGGTTTGGGGACGGGGAGCGATTGTTTTTTATCGGTCCGTTCAGGATCTCGTGTTTTCTGGCTGCAGCGGCTGCTTTTTTATGAGGACAGCCTGAATACGAAGCACAGTGTTTTTCTCCACAATTGGCACATTTTGGGTTGGTTTTGTTCATGCACTCCTTGTAGCTGTGCGGCCCTGCACACACCTTGCACCTCTGTTGGCCGCGACAATGTCTTGCAATGTGTCCGTGCCGTTGGCAGCGGAAACATTGTGTCGGGATGCCGAAGTATTCCATCACCGGGTGGCTTGTGAATCCCAGGAAAACCCGGGAGGGCATCGGCTGATCCTGGGGGAACTGAAGCAGGACACTTTCCGTTGGCTCTTGCTCCATGGAGCCGTCTTCTTTCCTTGAGTATGAAATTTGCCGCTGGACCGCGATGACACCAGCATCTTTTAAGTAGTCGAGTAGTTCAAAGTCTGAATATTGGACTGGGATATTGTTGATCTTGCCAACATTACGGGTATACGACTCGGAGACGGTCACCGACACGTCTATTCCGACTAGGGATTTCATTGCAAGTAGTCTGTTTGTCGCGTCTAGTGATGCCGCATTGACGGTGATAGTGCCATCCTTTCTTATGCGTGGGGCGAGTACCTTCTCTTGTGATACTGCTACAATTTCTTTTGCGATCTTGTTTGGATTGATTTTCCAGAAAGAAGCCCCGTGTTGCTTTGGCTTGATAATCAAGGGGATTCCAGCTGGGCGGTTTTTTCGCACGGTGACTTGGGTGAAATCAGTCCCGTCCTGAATGTCATTGTTTTCCTCATTAATCGAGTAGGTTGACGTTCTTGCGTCCATATTTTCTTGAGGGAGTTGCAAGCATTGTTTCTTCAATGGGATATCATTATTGGAGTCTTCGTTCGCCGTTGGCTGGCCTTGTAATGGTAAATGCAGTTCCATGCCTGGAGCTTGGCTTGTGGTAGCCACGGCATCCATGTTGGTGCCCGGGGTCAAGGTTTCAACAACCGCGTCATTGAGGCGTGGCGACTCGGTCGCTAGTTGTCGCTTTTTAGCCGACAGGATACCTCTGCAGGGTCCAGTGACTAAGTAATTGTTCGCGGTAGCCAAAACGATCGGAATAGCGTAAAACAATTCAGGCTTACAGGAGGAGCGAGAAATCGGTGCTTCCTGTTCCGATCGTCG
>JAZHYW010000307.1:0-21965 GCA_037355805.1 Ixodes ricinus
GATGAAGGTTCTCGATCTGAAACGGGAGCTGAAAGCACGGGGTCTTTCTACCACCGGTAACAAAAACGAACTTTTAGAACGATTGCAGGCTACCACTGAAGCTCTCAGAGATCTTCAGCCAGATCTATCGACAGATACCCAGCAGGGTATTCATTCTGTAGAGCGACTGGACAACACCGTGGCGGAGAATGAAGAAGAAGTGTGTTCCGAAGCCAACATAATTTTCCTGAAAGCGATTAATTCTGATACGGAAGAATACGTTGATTGCGCTGAGGAGCTCTCAAGGGCAGGGACCACGTCTGATGTCCAGGAAAACCCGGATCAACATCACCTAACCACACGGTTGACGTCTGATGCACTGACCCAGGCTACGCCAGAACGCCATATCACAGGAAAAGGTTGGCCAGCCACAACCTGCCCGGTCGCTGGTCAGAAGGCCAAGTCACCTGGGAGCATCAACCAGGACAGTGCGCCGTTCACTGAGATAGTTGGAGATGAGAGAAAGCAGGAAGTAAGTGATTGCTGCTTGACATTACCAGACACCCCGCAAAATGAGGTGGAGCATGTGAGCGTAGATAAGCTAAGGACTGCCGACTATAACTGCACTGTGCGAACCTCACTGGACTGTACGCAGCAGAGATCTCAACAGGAGAGAATTGAAAACCTTGAAATCCAAGTGAGACAGCTTACTGAGCGACTATATCAAGTGGACACAGACAGGAAAAATATGGCTCAAATGGCACTGCTGTTTGAAAGATCCGAGAAGAAATGGCGAGAGACGGTGGAAGGTCGTGAGGCACTGGTGGGTTTGATTGCCCGCTGTGAAGGGCTAGAGACAAGGCTCAACAGACTCTTGACTGTTCAGCTAAACGACCTGCGTGTGGAGTCACCAGAGAACTCTCAAGACAACCAGGAGGGGTGTACCATGAAGACACGCGAAGAGAGTACACCTGAAGACGCAGCGAATGGGCGAGACACAACGTCTACTTCCAAAGACATTCCAACCTGGTCCAAGAATCGCTCCCAAACAACGTCCAAGTTACCAGAAACCTCAGAGATAGAGGGGAGTCATCAACTGGATTTACACAAGGACAATGAACCCACAAACGTGCGTCAAAACATAAAAAATAGCACACAGGAGATGGAAGAGCTGGCACAGAGCAGGTATGCCCAGCAAACGGCGCAGTGTCAGAAACATCTATCCTGTGGTAGCTTAAACATCACACAAGACCCCAAAGGAGGCATAATCGAGACCAACCAGGCAGTAGATGTTACCTTTCAAGAACAACCAACAAGCGCAAAGATGTCGGGAGAACAGAATGGTAAAGGCAAATCTGGAGCCGAAGTTCGACCCCCACACGGAGTCACGCGAGAGGTTATTTTCGCTGGAGATAGCAATGTCGCACGCATTGCGACAACGTTACACGATGAGGTCCGTGATCCCAAGAGGCTTGAGATTTTACTCAATAGAAAAGCTACGGTCGATGTTATCCATCAACTCATCGACACATATGAGGAACAGGCACGAACGGTTCCCCGCATGTATATATTACATATAGGCGTCAATGACATCCTCCAAGGCGAAAATCCCGATTCAATCGTAAATCGCCTACAGACGAGGTGGTCAAAACGAAAGTCGGCACTAGCCATCTGCTCCGTCCCAGAGATTGGCAGCAGAGGAAAGGGGTTACGGGCCGCCACCATGCTGCTTAATGCCAAACTTAAGCGACTGTGCAAGGTGATCAGAGCAAAGTTCATTGACCTCTCTCATGGCATGACAGAAAGAGCGATGGAAAAAGATGGACTACACTACCAGAAAGAAAGAGTGAAAGTCGTGTCTGAGATTGTGGGGGCGGTAGCGAGTCGTTTTTTAGGCAACCGGAAAAAAAGATATCAAAACAGGGGGCGCACAGATGGGCTCCAAGGTACAGTACAGATGGTAAGGGGCGAGGAAACCCAAGCGGAACACGAAAAGAGACGTACACTTCGTGTTGTTCAAGCACACAGTGTCCCCTACCACCCCCCACACAAGATCTATACTATGCTGCAGAAGAAATAGACCCGCATCGACAGATTCACTACCTGAGCGACCCAGTGTTTCCCAACAACTATCGGAGAGTCCAAGCCCCAACTGCCGACCTCACTCACGAACTATATGGGTCTCCCATCGCCATGGAACCAATCGGCAACACACAGATAAACGCGGTGGGGGGTCAAGAATATGGCCCGGGTATGGCAGTGCCATCTACAATGCCCCTGCCACAGGGAATGCCTGTGAGACTTGCGGCTCCATTGCACCCACCACTCCTGCCGCGCCCACTCTATTTTTACAACACGACGCCACAAAGGGCGAGGCAGCAGCGTATGAAGCTCGAGCGAGGATGGGTGAACTAAAAGTGCTTCAGGCAGAGAGCGCCGCAGCACATTCCTTCAACAATAACCGGCGCAAGAGTGGAGGTAGAAGAAGAAAACGAAAGTGCCGACGGCAGGCAACGGTCACAGCGGGGTTCTTAAATCTACAAGGAGCGCGTAGAGAACAGAAGTGGCAAGAACTCTTCCAAGAAATGGAGGCTGCAAATATGTTGCTGTTCGGAGTGGCGGAAACTCATATGAGAGATATTGAGGAACCCCCTGCACACCCCGATTGGCGCTGGGCAGGATGCAATCGTGCAGAAGGACAGCGACGTGGAGGCGGAGTGGGGGCCTTTTGGCGCAGTGGGTCAGACTGGCAAAGAGAGCTCCAGGGGTGCAAGGAACATATGTGGTTAACTGGGGAACTTTTAGGTTTTCCTGTGGCAGTGTGTGTTCTGTACCTCTCGGTGGGAAGCGCGCGTCGTGAGGAGAACCGTCTATCTATGGAGTGTATAGCTAACGACGCACGGACAGTGGCAACCGGAAAAGATCTGCTAATCATGGGAGACTTTAATGGACATATACACGAGTTGGATGGACGGGAGGACGACAACGGGCGCATGCTACGAAAAATAGCGGAAGAGCTAGACTTAGAAGTAATCAACCTACGCTCCAATTGTGAAGGTCAATATACATGGAATGCACGCGACAGCAAATCTTGCATTGACTATGCCCTGATCTCACATCATTTGGGGCGATACCTGTTACGCGTCCAAATTGACGAAGCGGGGGAGAATAGCCTAGGCAGTGATCACAACAGAATTACTCTTCAGCTGTCTAAAGGAGTGTGGAATAAAGAGAGCAACAAGCGGCAGGACACAAGTCGGCCGTGTCTTTCCCACGCAGCTGCGGCTAATGTAGTTGAAATGTTTGAGAAGAGCGACCAGAGGAAGAACGTATCAGGGTACGTGGAATACGTAGATACACTAAAACAACTGATAAGACAGCATTCAACAAAGAGCCATGGTGGCCGAAGGCGACGGAAGCGATGGTGGGATGGAGAGGTCCAAGCTGCAATCCAATTGCGAAAAGAGGTGAATCGGCAGCACCGTTTCGCACTCCACACGGGGTCCAGCCACGAGATTGCAGAAAAGTGGAAAATGTACCAGGAACAAAAGAACGCCACCAAACAACTGGTACAACAAAAGCTGGCTGCTGCAGACCTAGATAAAATTAGGGAAATACGGTCAAGTGGGAAAGATGCGCCCAGGAAGTTTTGGAAATACCTGGGAACCCTGGACGGCAGGGATCAAACTCCAGTCATCATAGACGAGCGCACAGGATTTGAGGTGGACGCGCTTGACCAGTGTCTCACAGAGCATTTGATGGAAGTGTTCGCACCACAGGAAACGGCGCCGTGCCAAACAATCACCACAGAGAGCAGCACGGAATGTACTCTCGCGAGTTCCGACGAGAAGATTGGCCTGGTATCAATTGTACGTGCTCTGGCCCACGTCAAAAGCAGCACGGCCCCAGGCTTAGACGAGATACCAGCATGCGTCCTCAAAACACTGCAAAAGGATTCGAGAGAACACCTGGCTGAGATCTTCACGGACATTCTCATCGGAAGACAGCCTGTACCTAGAGACTGGAAGCGAGGTAAGGTTGTGCTTGTGCCGAAGAAAGGAGGAGATCGGCGCTACCTTCAGAACTACAGGCCCCTTACAGTAACCAGTATTGTGTACAGAATTTTCGCAAGCATCCTGAAAGAGCGCATGACAACATGGGCGGAGAAAAAGGGTCTTCTCACGGAGCTCCAAGGAGGGTTTCGTCGTGGCCGGCGACTGGAGGACAACGTGTACACCCTTACACAGTGCATAGAAGTGGCTCGAAAAGAGGAGAGAAGACTTATATGCACCTTCTTAGACGTCGCCAAGGCTTATGACAGCGTTCCACACGACAAGCTTCTATCAAGGCTGGAGCAGCTCGATATGCCGACACAGTGGACCGAGCTTATTAATCGCTTATACACAGGCAACACGGTGACAACCCAGGTGGGAGAGGTCAGATCAGAAGAAATCGTTGTAACACGTGGATTGCGCCAAGGATGCCCACTCTCGCCGCTTCTCTACATGTTGTATGTCGCGCGACTAGAGGAGCGGTTGATAGATTCAGGACTGGGCTTCTCGCTACTGCACGTTGAAAATGGAGAGGCCGTGAACTGGGTGCTACCGGGTCTGACCTTTGCGGACGACATTGTGCTGACGGCGGGCGGTGCAACGGCGATGCAGCAACTTCTCGACATATGTGCAGATGAGGCTGCCGTGCTTGGTCTCAAGTACAACACATCCAAGTCCGCCGTGATACAATTCGCGGGCACTGAGAAAGAAAAGCTCGATAGCCTCAGATTGGGCCTTGACGTATTACCGGTACTGAACAAGTATAAGTACCTAGGTGTTGAGTTGTCCAACGAGGCAGACTATCTGAAAGATCATTACGTCCACCTCCGTCAATCCGCCACACGGGGAGCTAACATCCTCCGTAAGCGCAGCCTATGGTGCTGTAATAGATTCGTAGTGAGCCGCGAAATGTGGAAGGCGGTGGTGGTGCCAGGTTTGACGTTCGCCAACGCAGTGGTGTGTGTACCAGGGGACACAAGAACCGCCTTGGAGCGCAGTCAACGAGAAGTGGGACGCCAAGCGCTGGGCTGCCATGGCACGGTGGCGAATGAGGCAGTGCAGGGGGACCTGGGCTGGTCGTCTTTCGAAGCAAGGGAGGCGACAAGCAAGGTTTCCTATGACGGGCGGCTTCGACTCATGGACCGGTGTCGCTGGGCCAAGAGGCTGTTCGTATACACACATATGACTTCTCTGCAGAGCCGTTGGCGAAAGCGCCTTTACCAACTTGAGAAAAAGTTCGGCTTCTTCACAGAACCAGTGGAGGCGACCACAGAGAAGGAATGGGAGTCTGTGGTGCGGAAGAGGGTTCGCGAACAGGAGAATGTGCAATGGCTGGAGGCTGCCCGGACAAAGTCAACCCTTACCATGTATGCGGAGTTAAAACAGCAAATCACGGCAGAGACGCGGCTGTACGACAACAGCTTGGGCAGCCGCCTATTGTTCGAGGCTCGTGCGGGAGCCCTCCGCACACTGGTGTACAAACAGCGCTTCGACAATAATGTGCAGTCGACTGTATGCCGAGTATGCGAGGGTGAGAGCGAAACCGCGGAGCACATCATACTCCGTTGTGGCGGAATCCGGCCATCTGTGACTCCTCCCACCGAAGAGGCGAACCGACTACACGAAGGTGTCCCGCCTCTAGCGACAGCGCTGGGCTTCTCGACAACAAGCGAGAGAGCCAATACTACTGAAGCCGTTTGGAAGACCATCGAGCAGACAAAAAGACGACTGGAGGATTGGTGGCATCATACACAACACAGGGGGCGCTGAATTCACCCCCAGGCTTGGGCACGAGTAATCGAGCCCGCCCGTTACAAAGGGAGCAGCCGCAGTATCATCATCATCATCATCATCATCATCGATAGACCTACGGGAGCCAGAGTTGCGCGTTCATCCCCGTAGCGCCGTCTTTCCTGCACGGCATGTTGGTCCTGCTCCTCACGTGACTGAATTCGGCGAATAGCGGCGCCGCGCGTTCGAGGCGCGCGGCGCGATCAAATGCAGGGGAACGTATACGCCTGGGAGCGTGCAACGTCTACTTTCCGGCAGGGCACTTGATCCGGCTCCTCACGTGATCGGATCTCGGCGAATAGCGGCGCGGCGGCACGTGGAAAACAAACGCGCAACTCTGGCTCCCGTAGGGAGCCTATACAGGAACTCTAGGGGCCGATGAGAGCCAATCGAGGAGTCGTCCTTGTTCGCACACACGCCTGCTTGAAGGCCTCAGACAGACAGTGCTCCAGCCGGGAGATGCCTGAAGCACAAGGAGAATTTTGCCGTTCTTTCTGGTCTTGTTCAGACATCGCTCTCTTCTTTCACTCTGCTTTTGGGCGCAGTGAATGGGGACACCGTCATTTATGTATATATTGAAGTTACCTAGGCTGCTTAGCAGCTGGAATCGGTCTGCTGACTAGAGTTGGTGACAGGTTAGGAAATCAGTGACACATGACCCTCAAGAGGATTCATATTGCTCCACCAGCCAATCGCTTTGAATTGTTATTTGTGATGATAATAAATCAAGAACGAAATTCTTTCAACATGGCAGTGTGCGTCCAGCAAATATGTTGTCTGGAACGCCGACATTTTTGCAACATGTTTTTCTACTTTTTACCCTAAACTTTACCTTCCTGGGTTAGCGTCACAAAGCCGTGACGGTCTCCTCGTTTATTCACAGGGGTTGTTGTGCAACGACGTGATAATTCAGTGGTGCCATCACCATCGAAATGTTCAGTGCACGATGTAGCTCAAGCGGTAGTTGGAAGAGATGTAAGCAGGGTCCCTCTTGTTCTGCCTGTTTATTCTTTCTCCTTAACTTAATTTCACCTCGTCCAGTTTTATATTTCATCCAGCTATGCGCTTACCTGAAGCCGCTTGGTGAGGTCTTCCTGAGAGACCGTATGACCGTTGAAGCGAGCAATCTTTTCAAAGTGGACGAGCGCTTGGTCCTTGCGTCCCACAGACAAGAGCCAACTTGATGACTCCGGAACCCAACTGAGAAGGAGGCAGGAGACCACGACATATATGATCTGCTTAAACGGCTGTGGAACCGCCCCCCCCCCCCCCCGGGCCACCCAAATTTACTTTTTTTCGTGTAACATTTTTAATACTTTATTAAATGGCAGAAAACACAGTCTGTTTGCGCCTTCTGGCGTGACAGTAAACCTGTAGAAATTGTGTGCGTCCTACGAAGAAGGCGTGGACATTTCTACAATTAGTCTTTCACCAATAATTGGGGGTGTGGTCGCATCTGGTTCGCAGAAAGTTCGAATCAAATTATACCGCGTCATCTGAATCTATAAGAGTAAAAGGGCAACCTTTCTAGCCACCGACAGCTCAATAAACGCAGGGCATGGTATAGACCAACACGCGGCCCTGACGTCACGCAGTTGCGGTGACGCTGTCGACGGCACTGCGCATGCGCATGTGCAGACGCTTTACGCGAATTTGGTTTCTGCGCACGCGCAGTGCCCACACCTTGTGTGGGCAAACGCGAGCTTGTTCGTAAACAGCGTGTCGGTCTATAATATGGGCCCGCTTCTTGCCACGTGATTTGTGTTTCAGTGTTCTTAATAAATAAGGCTTCGATCTTATTAGCTGCGTAGCAATAATAAAACTTTCGGGATGCGCCACGCTGTGCGTTTCTTAAGTTGTCATTGAAGATAAAATGCAATCATATTGTGCTTTAGAACAAAAATACACGACGTACCTGTTGTCTGCTGTTGCCCGACTTCCCGCGTGTCCAATGTGTGCTATCAACTCGCGCAAAAAGCGGGTGAATACGCCACAAAAGCTCCGCCTTACCACATGACGACGACCATCAACGCGTCCACAGCGGTGTTGGTAAGCATGACTCCCCTCCAGCTTTGCAGCAGGTAGGCGTACCAGGGCAACGCAGAAGCCATCAGGGTCCAAGACAGGGCCCAGATGAAGGACACGAGCGTTCTCCTTTCGCAAACCGTGTACTCCATTACTGCGCAGTAGAATACGAGTTCAATCGCGCATTGTCAGCACCGCCTGGGACAATCAAAGCCTGCGAACATTGTCGTCTGCGTCCACGTAACAACACACTCGGATGATGCCGACGCAGCAATTGGGCCAAGCCCGACGCTGATGGCTCTTTCGACGCACTATGACTCGGACTGCGTCAGTGGGTCCAGCCCAACACTGACGCAGCACTGGTGTTCAGTTTGTGCTTGCGCTAGACATTAATGTGATGACGTGGTCTTGGAGGTCGTCCTAGAGGTCGTTCTTGAGTTCGTCCTAAAGGTCGTCTTTGAGATCACCCTCGAGGTCGTCCTAGAGGTTGCCTTTGACGTCGTCTGTGCGGTCTTCCAAGACGTCGTACTAGAGGTCGTCCTTGAGGTCGCCCTAGAAGTCGTCTTAGAGGTTGTTCCAGGTGTCGTATGTGACGTCGTCCCATAAGAGGTCGTCCTAGACGTCGTCAAGGACGGCGTCTAGGACGATGTCGAGGACGACGTCTTAGAGGACCACATCAAAGACGACATTTAGAACGACCCCAAGGACCAACCTCTAGGGTAACCTCAAGGACGACTCTAAATTTAGCGGCGAGTTTCCCCGTTAAATTTAGCGGAAAAATTGACGTCGCGACCTACGCAAATCAGTTTCAAGTTAGCGCTTCATGTTGTCTCACTTACTCCGTCCTTGTCTGCGGCGCATTTGTCAAATAAGTCATGTGGCTTGTTATTGTTCAGTTTCAACGCAATTTGGCTGTGCAACGACAATGCTCTCGCATTCATACAAAATCACCCGTGTGGTTTCTACAAATTTGCCTCGATCATCAGTTTGCTGCCCCGTAATTTTGTCCGTCCGAGACACCGGAGGTTTTGTCCGTCTAATCCCCTGTGTCCCGTGGCAGTTAGTCGTGGTGCTCGCCTTTCTCTTCATTTTGTCCACTGGGTTGTGGAGGTGTTCTGACCATGCACAATAGCTCTTTTCTGCGGATTATCAAACGCTACGGATCCGCTCATAGCCCAGTGATTCGGCATTTTTCGACCGAGGTATAAGCGCTACAAAAGTGCACGAACGTATTATTGTATGGTTACCTTCAAATAAAACCAACGACAATTGTGCACTTCTCAAAGACGACGCTCACCGATGATGAACGCCGTGCCGGAAACGGCCTCCGAACCCATGCCGGTGAAGAAACGTAGAGCTACGAAGCTCTGGAATCCAGTGAAGAAGACCCCAAGACATTGCCGAGGGCGCCGATCATCGTCAGCATCATGAATATCTTCTTTCTGCCGATTCTGCGAAGAGAGAGTCACGTGACGTTACAACAAAGCATAATGCCGCTGAGTAAGTTGAACTTGAGACCTGTGGTCACTGACAGCTTAACGAAGAACTGGGGCGCGGCGAGTCCCGCGCATGTTGTCATCTCTGCGCAGCCAATCAGATTGCGGCATGAGCCTAGAAAAGTGTCGAAGAACCAATCACGAAGCGCGAAGAGAAGAAATGATAAACCACACCCTGCGTTTTTCAAAGTCACTATATAGTCCCCGAATTGTTTTTTCTGATTTTGCATTGCTTCAAAACTTATGCGAGTGTCACTTAAAAAAAAAATCAAGAAAAAATTATGCCCAAGTTGCTGCTGTCGCTACGCTGATTCATGACGAAATGTGTTAGCATTTAGCGCACGGGTTCCCACTCAGCGAAAGATGGCAATTCAACTTCGCAACGTTCCGTATACTGCAGTCTTCGGAAAGCCAGTCCATCTGTTCTCCCGGATGTCGGCGGTTCGGGATGCGACCACGACAGCCTCCTCGATCGCGGCGTATAACGATCCGTTTTCGAAAGAGCCAATCTTTCCCCCCAGGTGTCGGCGGTTTCGCTCAAACGCCGTCGTCGCTGCGTCTTGGTTTTACGCTGTCGCGACGTTGTGCCACCTCCACGGCCGCTCGATCCCCTCCTGTTCCGCTCTCGCGGCGCGTGATTGTTGGAAGCGTGCAAGAAGACTCTTCTTCTCTTATAGAGAGAGAAAGATGGACGTAGCGAGCGAACGAATGGAGTGAAATAGCACGGCGAAATCGCTCCGCGCCTGACGAAACCAGTACAGTCCAGTGCAGTCCAATCCAGTTCAAACCACGACCGTCCAAACAAAAGACGGGTGCAAGTACCTGCAGGGCAATAAATGCTCAAGCATTTAAAACTACAGAACATTCGCGCATCAATCATCTGCGGTGAAGCTGGTTCTGCGTTGGCATTTTGCGAGTGTGCTAGAGTTTTGTGTAGCGCTTTCGTGGTTTGTTCACAAAATCGTCTCATTTGTTAAGCGACGGAAATAACGAAAGAACGCTGCAGCGTTGTGCCTCTGCATAAAGATGGTTCTAAATATTAGATCGATAATGATTAACAAATCTCTTCTTGTGTCGTACTCAAAGTAGTTGGATCACCGATACTATCTGAACAACCTTCTTATAGCATGTAAGCGTCAACTCCTCACCCATTCGGCACGGTTTAAGGGGTCAGTTAATTCCAGTGTGTCGAACCGAAAAAAAATACGGGTTCGGTTACGGTTGAGGTTCAGGTAAATTTATTTTGTTCCGGTTCAGTTCCGGTTCGATTAATTTGATTTGCAAACCGGTTCGCGAACCAGTTCGGGGCGCTGAACCAGTTCGGGGCGCTGAACCGGTTCGCGAACCCGTTCGCGAATTCGAACCGGTTCGCGAACCGGTTCGGAAATTATAAATGACAAATTGCAACATCAAAATAAATTACAAATAAAACATCTGAAATCAGCACATACGAAACGGGATACATCGTCGAAACTAGTAGTGCATAACGTTTATAAAAGCCTGTAGCCAATGCAAGCGGCAAACAACGACTGTCTGATGACAGGGCTGTCTGTCACGGGCGCTAACTCCAGCGTCTGCTGAGCGTTGGTTTGAGCGCACGCGCCCGCTTGAGTCCCATGACTACGCTGGGCAGGCGACGGAAGCAACAGAAGCTCGGCAGATCCTTTGTCAAATTCGAAAGTGCGCGCAGCTTCGCTTCTCCGCGAGCGACTAGGGTTTGTATCCCTGTTTTTTTCCCCGCATTTATCGAGTTTCCGGTACGAAAAAATACGGCATGTAAATCTTGACACTTCATAGCTCGATATACTCTGACCGGTGGTTGGGGCAGCGAAGAGCAGATATAATTCATGAATGCTCATTTCAACTGCAAATAAAATTTCTTTCTCTCCCTCAAACATTATCAAACTCCACAGCCTTTTCTTTTCTCATTCCGATGGAAGCAAGCTTCAAGAACTCGCGCGTTCTAGAAACGTGTTATGACATGAGCACACAGCAGCATTTAGGATTTACGAGATTGTAGGAAAATGAAATCCCGTGACGCGATTTTTTTTTTTTGCACAGCCTTCCAATTTTTTTTTCCGTGCAAGCCGTGACCAGCGCAATACTGGTTCCTATGTCGAGATTCATGGATGCAGCGTTTGTCAAGATTCATGGATGCAGCGTTTATATTCCTAAGACTGAGTGGAGAAGAAAAATATGTAAGCGAGGTGTGTGTCAGTTGACGGCAGTTAAAAAACAAATGGCATTGATAGCACATTCATTGTCAACAGCGCGTGGCCGAACCGTTTTGACATGAGCCGGTAACCGTTATTTTTTTCCGGTTCAGTTCCGGTTCGGGTTCATCGCGATAACAATATAACGGTTCGGGTTCGGGTTCAGTTCCGGAAAAAACACCGGTTCGGTTCCGGTTCGACACCCTGGTTAATTCACTGTGTGTAATTCGTTTAATTCTGGTGAAATATGACGTCCGGATACCATAACGATTTCAAAAATGGATTGTCTGTGTTCTTCGACTAAAGGAAGTCAAAAGTGTAGCAAAACGTTTGACCCAGTGTCGCACGAACTAATCCCATTTATTTCATGATCAACTTGTATTTGAAGAAAACTATGTTTCGCTAGGTTAAAATAATGTTTTACTGACAAAAATACCGCTACTTAACAAATGGCTACGTGTATAGATGTGAATTTGGAGATTTGACGGGAACTCGTTTTAAGTACGTATTTGTTAATTTATTATTTAGCATAAAACGTCACAGAACATGAAGATTTTAATAATTCTTTGTGGGTCATCTAAATGTTTCGTTTGTAACATATATTATTATTTATCTAAACAAAATGTTAGATATTGTGTTTCGTCGCTAAAGACGCCTGTTGTAATAAGTGTCGTCAAACGCCTAAAAAAAATAAACAACAACAACAACAAGAACAACAGAAGAACTACATTGGCTTTTTCTTCAGAGAAGATATTTTGGAGTGCACTGCAGATAATAGTCTTGATGGCACGTTCAGCTTAATAACGTTACCTCGCCACATAATAGCAGGTTACATTTTTTTTGAACACACCTTTGGAAAATTGACTTTTCAAATTTAAGACATAATAATTGACAGTTGCATCAAGGCTGTATTATGAATAGCACTTACTACGTTGTAATCAATATATATCCATTTGTTCATGAAATGCCAATTCGAAAAAAATTCAACGACGCATCTTTAGGTAGAATTTTATCTAAAGTTTTATTTTTATTGTTATATTTTGCATAAATTTTAAATAAAAGCATACTCGATCCTTACATTTAACAATGTTTTTATAATTTCCTAGAGAAAGCATATTTTTAAGATATGAAAAAAAAGTACTACTAAAATAATAAAACAATAGCACAAAATTCTTTCATATTGTTCGGACACAAATATTTGTTCAAGTTAAAAAAAATGAATACCTATCTGAAAAAGATCCTGCGATAAGATTGCCTGTCATAGAACCAACCCAATAAGCTGTGTGAACGGCATACATCTTCCGGCTTTCACCACAAACCCACTGGTTCTGCAAGAAATAAGAGCAGGACAGAGCTGTAGCTTGGCGCCATCACTGAATCTGGAACGGCCGTACGATACCGTATTTACTCGAGTAATAGCCGCACTATTTATGAACAAGGCTCTTGTGTCTACTTTTCCGCAAAGCACATATACAGCCAATCATCGCGTTGCGCATAAATAACATAGCGATTCTCCTACAAATGCAACCTTCAGAGATGGTATCTTCGCGGAAGACGTTATCTCTGTCATGTAAACCGCTGGAATCATGCTGTCGATCGCGGTGATTGGCGATGCGCGTGCTCCACGGAAAAGTGAACCCTCAGGTTATTTTCATAAACACTGCGGCTATTACTCGAGTAAATACGTATTTGTCAATTTCAGTAAGCTACGTACCTGAACGCAGTTCACGCAAGAAATCGAGATGAGATACAGAGTTGTAGAGGAAGAGCGATAATCATAGACACAAAGAAATTGACAAAGAAGGAATGGTTTGTAAGAGCCTTGCTTGGGCGTGGTTATGAAGTTGAGACTGAGAAAGATATGGTATTCTATAAAAATTACACGAGATGGCCAAAGGTGTACTGTCGAGACCGGGTATAACGAAGTCGGTTATAACGAAATAGTGGCTACAGCGAGGCGATCACGATTTCCCATTCCCATTTGTACTTCGTTATAACCGATGTTAGTTATAACGAAAAAGCGGATATAGCGAAGTGATTTCCGATTCCTGTTGACATTAGTCAACATGACGGTCTTGACAGTAACATTCAAAATGACGCTGCCCTGTAAGATGCAGACGGTTTATCTGCTCATACTTTGGGTTTCCTAAAATTGATTGTCATAACGTCACTATTGTGATGAATGACAAAATCTGGGACATGGTAACCTTGGAGCAAGGGGACAGGAGAGCTGTCAAGAATTGCAATGAGGCTTCCGAGTTGGCCAAACATATGTCCCAGTGAATCGATTGTTGTGTTGTTCGGCAAGACACTGAGATTGTGTAAGGAAAGAGACGTTTATAAACGTCTAGTGTAAAGGAGTCGTTGATGGTTGCAAGGAATAAGGATAGTTTTAGCAATATTCATATTGCTCTTACCGACCCTATTAGAAATCTTCTTAACACTTACATTTTGTTGTGGGGGTACTTTTGTTAACCTTTGTTCTTCGAACGAGTGACTCCAGATCGGTCGACGTAGGAGGGAGCAGGGAGAGGGGATATTCAAAATAGTTTTAGTTTTCCCCTGTGTGCCTTCGATCGAGTGTCCTGACGTCGGTCGCTAGGGGTGGGGTGTAGTCGAAGTGCTCATCTTGTTCCTTTGTGTTGGTTGGTTGACCTCGGTAGTGTGGCCTTCAGGCAGTGCTGTCTCCTCGTGGTGGGGGACCTATTTAAGGATGTGTTTTTTAAAATAAATCTTTCGCTGAATTCGGGGCTTCTTGTGTGTCCATCCCTTTTTTTCCCCTTCTCCAGGGTTACCATATCTATCCCGCTTTAACTTGGATAAGGTCTTGCCTTGCAAGGATATTGCTTTTTAATCTTGGCACATAATTTTGAGGGAAGCACAGCGCTAAGTTTGATCAGTTTTTGATTTATCAATTTGAGTTCGTTCACTGGGGCTGTCTTTAGTAGGCTGCACCACTAAATTTATTACTCCTTTCCTAGACACCTCACTAACAACATATTATTGACGTGAGAAGCATCAGCGTGAGATGGGACTGTCTGAGGGATTGGCATATAACTGAAAACTTGCTCAATTCCCGGTCACGCACTTTATCGTAAAAAAAAAAAACGAAAACAAAACCCTCGGAAGGGTTGCAAGTTACATTTAAAGAAAAGTGAATGAACTTCAGCAATAACTTAACTTTTTTTTCATTCCCGTCACGGCTTAGAGATTGGAAAATGTGCTACACAAACTGTTGCGTACCTCCATGGTAACCGTAGTCAGGAATTCACTGTTGTCGTACCTCCATCCAGTTGGACAGGTCATAGCGTCCCCTCCTGACATTGTAGCGTTCATGTAGCCTCCGTCTTGCGAAGGAATCATCATCTGGCAGTTTCCCTGGGCAATGATGTCACGTCCACAATACTAGCATTGACGTTATCTTGAAAACACCACTGACTTGGTGGAGTCACGTGCACGAGCAAATTGCCCATGTAACAGAATGCGGCGTGCCATGTGCTGATGACCAACAGGGCGTTTAGGATGACCTTGTTGAACAAACCGTAGCCTCCGACGGACTTGAGAACCTCTTCGAAATCCATGAGTGGGATGCCTATCCTGGAAAAAGAACGTTACGGGTCGTCAGTTAAAAGTAGACCAAAAACATTGCACAAACTTGATCATGCCGACAAAGACCAGGGAGAACAGAGTGTGCTGAGCGCAAACTACCACCTCGCAGAAGTTGAAGTCATGTGACTTGAGGCCACATGTCGTGGTCACCTGACTTCAGATTCCCCGCTAAATTTAGCGGGAAAATTAACGTCACGTGACAATAATTTACCCGTAAATTAAGCGGGAAAATTGCCATCACGTGACAATATTTTCCCCGTAAAATAAGCGGGAAATTGACCTGACGGTCTTTCGTAACGGTTCTTCGTGACAGTTTTCTCGTGGATTCGGGTGATAAAACACATATTTATTAATTAAGACACAATAATGCATAGCGAGACGTCTGGCGCACTCAATGCAAGGTAAGTCTTGTTTCTCATTGTTCCTGGGGATGTAAGCCAGTGCACATAGAAGATTGTAGAATATTGCTTTGGCGTTCTGATAACCTTATCAGGAAAAAGCAGTTTGAAGGTGATTGGAACGAGCTCAAAGAGAGACTGTGGTACATCCTGTCGAGGACGATAACGTGTGATGCAAAAAAATAAACAAAACAAACAGAAAACTCTTTCATATTACGACAGTATCTGGAACTTTAGCGAAAAGTGTACAAGATAAAAAGCGTTCACAAGTGTCTAATGACGTAAAACAGTCATTTAGGTTCATCAAACACATTTCCCCGACCTTAATTTTGAATCGCGCGACGCCAAACGATTTGTTGTAAAATGTGACTTTGAAAAAGACAAAATTAAGTCCACAAGAAAAAAAAAACGAAAAAAGAACGAGCACGAGGATGTTTAAGTAACATCAGCAGGCTCCTGACGGACTGAGCTTTGCCCGCGTCCTCACGTGATATTTACACCAGATTGGGCGAACTTGATCACAAGCGGTAAAGGTGGGTGAGGAGGAGTGGCAAATCCTGTGTGCCGACATCTGGAGTCCAGAGTGAAAGATCGTGAAAGAGCGTGACAGAACACGAGAGAAAGAAACCAATGTTGCCAGCTAAAAGACGACAGTCGCAGTGGTAATCGCGAAGACTGAAAACTCTCAGCAAATAAAAGAGTGATAATTTAACGTTGTAAACTAAATTCTGAGTTATTCTAACGCTTATAAAAAGCAGTATACTCATTAAGCTGAATTAAATTCCCTTCTGCCGAAATCTCGGAAATCTGGTGGTTACGCGGTTTCGTATTCCCGAGGCGCGCCTATCAAAACCCTAGCGCGAAGCCACTTATTTGGTTTAGTTTTGCGTTGACGCGATGCCGTACAGTACACCTGCTTTCTATGCAAAAAGAAAGCTTCGAAAGGAAAGCGAATATCTTTCCACCGGTAAGTACGTGAATTGGTCCTTAGGAAGACCGTCAAATCTAGCGAATAAGACGCAAAGCTAGTTGGTAACCATGCGCGGGACTCCAAAGGTCTGCCTCCATGCACCGCCGCTTGCGGCAGCCAGAATGCATAAGAAAATGGCGGACCTTTTCATCTAGACTTGAGCAAGAGTAGATGGCTGCCGCCGCCATCACAAGAGCCGTCTGGGGGTGCGAAAGGCAGACCGGAAACAAAACGGAATCTGAAACGTCGGCGGACGGAGGAGAAGGAAAATGATCACGGGACGGGGTTGATGGCCGTGGCTGTGACTGATCGACAAAGGAGCGCAACGATGACAGACGCAAAATTAACCCTCTCCGTTTAAAAGTGAAATTGAGTAACAAAAGCAACGTTGTGATTAAATTCATGAACAATTTGGTAACCCTTGAGAAGAAACTGCAAGAGAAGATGGGTACAGCGAAAACAGCCCTCACCGACGGAGCAAAGCGAAAGCGGACTGTGGTGCTATCAGCGCCAACCAAGCTTATCAACGAAGTCGCCGCCATGGCGGATCCAACGACGGTCGGTGAACTGGAAACCCAATTTGACCTTCTCGTTCTGAAAGAGGACTTGCTCAATGAACTCGATAGCGAAATTGAGCAAGGAATCGAAGACGAGGCCTTAGAAGAGGAGATTACATGCAGCGAAAGCTACAAGGAAAGGATCAGCGCAGCAAAGGCTATACTGAAAGTCATGCTCGGAGATCTTGCCCGCCTGAGTGACAGAAACTTAACAAATTCACCAACCAACACTGACGCCAGAACGAGCGTGACAGTCGAACAGACCAACCCAGCAGTAAAGCTCCCCAAATTGGAGATATCAAAATTTGAAGGTGAACTACGGGAGCCGGGGAGCGCAGGGGTTTCTGGAGTCAATTCGACTCAACTATCAACGCGAACTTGACACTGTCGAGAGTCGATAAATTCAAGTACCTGAACAGCTACCTCACAGGAAAGACAGCCGTGGCTGTGGCAGGGCTTGACCTGACAGATAGAAATTACGAGCAGGCCCTCGAAATTCTTCGGGAAAGGTTTGGCCGAAAGGACAGCAATTTCGACGATCATCTGTCGAGGCTGCTCAGCATACAACCGGTACGAAAATCCCAAAGCGTCCACAAACTCCGTTCTCTCGTTGACGAGGCGCTGTTGGGTGTGAAGAGCCTTACAGCTCTCGGGGTCAGTGTTCGCACATACGGAGTATTGCTGCTAACCGCGCTAAAGAAAGCCGTGCCCGTGGACCTCTGTCTTGGAGACTATCGGAGACAAGACGAAAACATAGCGGACGGAGATTAATTAGAGACTTTTTGGCGCTTCCTTAAAAAAGAGACCGAATCTCGCGAGAAAATGCGATTGGTAGAGGCGCAGAGACACCAGCGGACCGAGGAGCCTGGGCATTACAGAAAGAGAGGCTACAAGGCAGGCCCTATCGCTTCAGCAGCAGCCTTGAATACCATGACCAACAAAGACGACAAAAGAAGCGTTTTTCGCTCCTCTAACGATCATGAATCAGACAGGTGAGCTGCACAGGCGTCGGTATCGGACAGATTAGACATTTTGAAACAAGAGAACAGATGCTTCCGCTGTGCGGAGAGAGGTCACTGATCCCGAGACTGCAGATCATCGAAATGGCTGATGTGTGGGCGATGCTCCGGGAGACACCTTGCATCCATGTGTTACCCTGACTGGGCGAGCATCCGCACTGCCCCAAAAGAGGGGAAAGCAGCATTGCCAGCGAATAAACAGATCCACGGAGCAACGGTGTTGCAGACTTCTCGTGGAGTGGGAGACCGTCATGTTGCGGGGGGGGGGGAGGGGGAGAGAGAGCACTGGTGCTCTTTCATACAGCACAGTCGCAGGCAGAGGGCATACAACGGCGCACCCTCGTTCGGCTCCTCCTCGACGGAGGCAGTCAGCGCACGTTCATTCAACGCAGCGTCTCCGAGAGGTTGCAGGTAAATGTGCTAGGAGAGGAGGAGCTCCAGATCTTCACCATTGGCGACAACGCAGCCGCGAAGCACACAAAGTGTCGACAAGTCGAGCTCTTGCTGCGGAGCCAGTACGATAGAAGCGAGGTCCGCGTACAGGCGCTAGAAGTTCCATGCATCTGCGCGGATATCATGACTGCTCCATCGGAATCTGCAGTTGCCCAGATGAGGAAGGAGGTATTAACATCGCCGACGCTTCGGGAGGTTCCAACACTGAGGATGGATTTAGCCTCCTAATTGGAGCCGACTACTACTGGGCTGGCCTGTCGTCACGGGATCCGTTAAGCGTCTGACCCCTACATTGATGGCAGTAGACACGACCTCCGGATGGACCCTGCAAGGCCAGGCGGGAACAGCCAGATTGACGGCGATCTGTACCTTACCTACAAGCGTAATGAGGGTGATCGTGACAGAGAAAACCGACAACGAAATATCCACGCAGCTCAGGTCGTTCTGGGAGCTCGAGCACCTTGGGATCAAATAACTCCAACCTACAACCAGCCACCAAGACGCCGTACTTCAGAATCACCAAGAAACCATCGAATTCAAAGATGGTCGCTACCAGGTGTCGGTTTCATGGAAGTCAACAGCCAAAAAGTTTACGAACAACTTGGAAACAGCTGAGAGGCGTCTCAGATCGCAAACCGCCCATCTCCTAAGGAACGAACAGGTTTTGATAGAGTGTGACCACTGCGTCCGAGACTACGTCACAAAAGGCCACACCGAACGAGTCGAGAAAAAAGGCAACCTTGCCGAAGGGCCCGGTCTACTACATGCCCCACCAGGCGGTTGTGCGTCACGGAAGTCAAACAACTAAGCTGAGAGTGACCTTCGACGCAGCGTCGAGTATGGGAGGTCAACTCTCTCTAAATGACGTTTTAGAAAGCGGACCAAAATTGAACCAAGAGCTGATCGACCTGCAAATTAGGCTCCGCACCCACAAAATCGCTGTCATCGCCGACATCGAGAAGGCCTAACTGCAGGTGTCACTCTCGGAAAGAGATCGGAGCGCAGTACGGTTCCTTTGGTACGAAAGAATGCCAAGGGACTGCGAAGAACTTCCAGCAGTGTTGACTTAATCAAATGACGCGTGTGCCTTTCCGCGTGACATCAAGCCCTTTTCTGCTAGCTGCTACACTAGAGCATCATCTCAGAAGCTTGCCGGAGCAGTACAGGGCGACGGCAAATGTTCTGCGGGACCACCTCTGTGTGGACGACCTCGTCACGAGAGTGGGCAGCCAGCAGGAGGCGATAGTACTTTGTGAGGAGACGGCCGAAATCATGAATGGCGCCGGAATGCGACTCCACATGTTAATGTCTAACGACCTAGAACTGATGGAAACGTTGGAAGACGGTGAGACCCAACGTACCTATACCAACTTTGGATTCGCGGGTGTAGCAAAGGTCCTAGGAGTGGGCTGGAACCTGCGGACAGGCAAGTTCGAGTACAGAATCACCTCCCTCATCGATTTTCTCTCGTCGAGATTGGACAACAAGAGATTCGTACTCCAGGTGACGGCGAGGAGTTTTGATCCATTTGGATTAATGGCTCTCATAACAACAAGCGTCAAGATTATGTTCCCGGAGGCTGTGGGAGCTCGGAGTCGATTGGAGTGAACCCCTGCCAGAGGAACTGAGAGTCAAGTGGGATTAGTGGTGCAGGGAGCTGGCCCTGAATTCAACACGTGTCCGTAGCGAGATGTGGGAGCTCGGAGTCGATTGGAATGAACCCCTGCCTGAGGAACTGAGGGTCGAGTGGGATCAGTGGTGCAGAGAGCTGCCCTGAATTCAACACGTGTCCGTAGCGAGAATGCTCGTTCAAGACTTTCGGAGCGATAGCGATGAGACGAAGAAAGTGTTACACATCTCTGCGAAGCAAGTCCAAAAGCGTACGGCGCAGTGGCGTATATCACCACAGAGAAAAGATGTGGAAAAGTGAGCTTAAACTTAGTCACGGCCAAATCCAGGGTAGCTCCTCTCAAGCGCCTCTCGCTCCCACGCCTCGAGCTGATGGGAGCCCTGATCGGTGCTCGACTGTTGCACTACATGACCAAGGTGTTACGGCTGGAGAACGCTTCTACACGCCTTTGGACTGACTCTACCGTGGCCGTCTATTTGATAAGGGGATCGGCTAACCGGTGGAAGCCCTTCGTAGCAAACCGGGTGACTCAGGTACAGCAGCTGACGGATTCGAAGAATTGGGGACACTGCTCTGGAACTGAAAATCCCGCAGACCTCTTGACACGCGGAATCCTGCCGTCAGCCTTACTGGAAAGCGCACTCTGGTGGAACGGATTTAGGTGGTTGAACGGACCCGAGTCATGCTGGCCGACTATGAAGAATCAAACTACATTAATATCAGAGTGCTACCTGGAGAAGAAGAAAGTGTCGGTAATTCCAGTAGTCAACAGCGCCCCCTGCAATCATGAATGTAGAGGAGTACAGCTCTTACACCAGGGTTGTCCAGGGGACAGCGTGGATTCAACGCGTTGCATATAATTGCAGAAACAAAGAAGGAAAACGGAATGGACCACTTACTACCGAACAAACGATCAACGCTCCGGCGTATTGGTTCGCCACTGTCCAAAAAACAGCTTTTGGAGAGGACATCAAAAGTTTGACCCGGCGAATGCCCCTCGCAAGGGAGTTGTCTATAACGTCGTTCAACCCGTATATCGACGAGAAGGGCCTCGTACGAGTTGGCGGACGTTTACAATTCATTAGTAACCGGGAAAGTACCAAACATCCCATTATGCTACCAGGTGACCCTCCGCTCATCTCCTTGCTCGTGCGAAAAGAACATGTTCGCCTGCTGCACGCTTGAGTCCGGGACACTCTGGCTCAACTAAGGGAATCATAGCTGGATCATCAGAGGACGGCAGATCGTAAACAAAATCCTCAAGCGACGCGTCACTTGCAGGAAACGAAGTTGTGCCCCCGCCTCTGAGCCGCGCAGCACCACTTCCAGCCGACCGAGTGACCAGAGGCGATCCCTTCAATGTTGTGGGAGCGCACTTTGCGGGCCCCTTGATGTACCGATATCAGGAGGCAGTCTCGCAAGTGCTACATCGCCCTCTTCATCCTGTGCGGTGACCTTTGGGGTTCACCTCAAGCTCGTCAGCGACCTGTCGGCCACTGCCTTCCTGTTGGCCTTCAGACGCTTCATGGCCCGACGAGGGATCTGCACGGCGGTGTACTCGGACAACGCACTCACGTTCAAGCGAGCATCAAGGAATCTCTAAAGTATGTTCCGTGCAGTGCAAGACGAGGAAGTGCAGTGCTACTTTACTAGCCATCAGATCCGATGGAAATATATCGTAGAAAAGGGCGGCTTGGTGGGGTGGATTTTGGGAATGCTTGGTCAGAACTGTGAAAGGGTCACTGCGAAAAGTGTTGGGAAGAAGCAGTTTAA